>CM036943.2:4746210-4942704 GCA_020352615.2 Yoshiicerus persimilis
TCGTGCAATTCTTCTACCAACAAATTCTCACCAATTCTTCTTTCATGCAAGGATTCTATCAAAGGCTTCTTTTTCGGCCCCCAAATACTTTTTAGCAGTTTATTTTCTTTTGTTGCTCCTATTTCAAAATATTTACATGTTTTACTTTGCAGTTTATTTCTCATGCTGCAAAAAAGTAATTTGCTTACCTTCAGTTGTGTGTGGTGGGTAATTAAAATTGTTTTGGACACCGATTCCACCCTTAGTAGCTTTTACCTTTCTTAAACGTTGACGTAGCATTATAAAAGAAGAAGCTACAAAATATTTTTGGAGATTACGTTGCTCACAGCTAGTTTTTCAACTATCTGGATTGAAAAGGGGTTCGATTGACTGTCTGTCTATTTCACCTAATTTCTCCAATTTCCCGCTATGTTATTCATTAGGCAGATGCTTTTTAGCTTGAAAGTTATAAAGTGTTTCTTGTAAAACATGTAGAGTTGTCACAAATGAATCAGCCATTTACCTCTTATCTTGTTTGGACTCATTTCTGCTTCTTATCGGTGTCGACGTGGCATTCGTTTAACTTGGATACAAATATAGGTGTAATAAAGCCTGAATGTTAGCTTTAATTGCCTATGATTATGATACTAAAGTTATGCATATAATAATGGACTGTAATTATCGATACCCCTAGTATACTCAATTGCACCCCCAAAAATTGTAGTTCTCGAAAATAGTAATGTTTTTCCCTTTTTAGGCTTTTTACTCCCCAATTAATACCCCAATAATACCTAAAAAATTCAATACCCTCAATGGCAATTATACAATTAGCCACTAATTGTTCTTGAATGAAATAGAAAAATGCATAGCCTGAAATCAAGATATTTCAGTATTTCCATAACATTGATCATAATAATTTCATTTGTTCTTCCTTAATGCTCGAATTTAATTGTTAGAAAATGTTCAGATAAGGAATAATTTTAATTCCTACCAAAATCATAATTCTTACCAAAGTTATATTGATTTATTATAATTTTTATCCTTAATACCGTTTCTCAACATGGGCATCTCATTCATTTTGCAAAAGATTGCGATTATAACATTTCTATTCCAATTTAAGTATAATTTATGAACAGGCTATTGTAGAGGCATGGTGGTTACTTTAAGTTACTCATTTCTAGGTTAAATGCCATGAAATTTAAATGAGGTTTAGAGTGTGAAAACAAGGAACAAGCATTATTCGGTACTATAGTTAGGTCACCAGATATATTATTACAATTCTTGAATTCTTTCAGTTAGACAGTATGAGGTAAATACCCAAAAGTATATAATTTCACTGAACACCAATGAAATTACTTTACATAATTATACAGGATAATCAGAGTCATATATTAATCTAAAAAATAGAGTGTGCAGAGTAATTGCAAATGAGATTTCAAATTCTGTTTGAACTCCCAGGGATTCCAAATACCCGAGAATTAAAGTAGAGTCCCCATAGCTTGGCCATTTCTTCCCAAGCATTTTCTAAGCACTTGTTTATGTTTGGGTCGCAAATCTTCACCATTATCGGTTCTTCTAGCATGTCGCCTAATCCATAAGGGAAAATCTAAAAATATTCAAAATATCAATTTAGCGCCGTTATATTATTTACACAAGAAAGATATCAAATATGTCGAAGAGAGGTCAGACTATTAATACTGCAACACAAAAAATGCAACATGAATTCGAGCTTACTTTAATAATTTTGCAGTACGTATTTTCTCCTGTTGCTGGATCGAAAATCTCTTGTGCAGGTTCCTCATTTAGAATTCCGAGAGGAAATTTATATTGTCCCGTTGGTCCTTTCTTTCCCTTCAATTTATCAACCAAAAATTTCTTCCTCTGCTCCCAAAATCCATTTGGAATATCCAGATTTTTGAAAACTTTGTTTTCGGCCATTTTCAAAGGTAATAAGTTGAAATTGTTAAGTGTGCGGAAATTAATTTAGAAATTATTACACCTGTTTCAAAATTGCACTTATTATCGCTGATTATATGTAGAATTGCACGTAAATAACGATCAAAAATTGATAATTTATGAGAGTCTGTACTACGGTTTGTAGATAACTGAAATACTGAAGAGTTACAACAGTAGGAATTATGTTTGTGACTTTCAGGGAGTGTGTTACTAAACTGATGGATTTCTCACAGCCAAAAATCGAAGTTGTCCAAAAATTGTGGAAATAAAAGATTTTTGTTTGTCAGCAGTAGTTGTAATGAAAATGAGCGACAGCCGAGCCGAATGCTAAGGGAGCGTTCATATACTACGAGGACCACTTTGAGGGGGGGTGGGGGTACCCGAAATGCCCTCACCTTATATGCTACAAGGTGGCTAAATGCTGCGAAGTGGTCCTCAAGGCGGAGTGTGGGGGTCAAAAATCGGCCAAAAAAAGTCCTCGTAGTATATGAACGCTCCCTAATACTAACAAGTGAAATAGGAAAGCGAAAAATATTGCTACTTTGTTTATATTCATATAGTGAGCATGCGTGAAATGTTCATTTTTAGGCGGTAGTTGTAATCCTTGTTTGGTTTCATGTAAGAATATCTCCGAAAGGCGAAGAGATTTTATGGCGTCTCAAAATGGTAGGGACTTAAATTATACTACAGCTCTGCATTGAGTTTAGTAAGGCTCATTTCCACTGGAGGCTAATCTCCATCTCCAGTGTGCTATGCATTTTTTCAAACTGGAGGCGTATTTATGGAACCTGGCAAGACATTATATATTCGTAATGAACGAGGTTTTCGTGTTTTCGAATGTAAAAGTATTTCAAATAAATGTCAAACTAACATTAGTATCAGTTTCCTTTAATTAATTTGCATAATGATAGCATATTGCTCATCTGCATGGAAATCTTGGAAGCGACCAAAAATGTGAAGAATTAACTTTTTGAATGAATATTTTTATATCTTGGTATGACAAATGTAGATTATGTGTCTCTTTGCTTTTACTTATCCAAATCAAAGATAAACATTCCAGAATTCTAAACAGGAAGTCACAATTACATTTGCAACCGAGTAAGATTTTGGTTGGTGATATAAAAAAAGTAAATATTAATTTACAAATACGTAAATGCTCATGCTTTTATTTTTCAAAAAGAACTGGTTCTTTAACATGAACGAAATTAATATTGAAATATTCGCTTTTATGTAACTGAGAGATAGCGATGAAGAACTCCCGAGGGGATGGGAATTCTAAAGTTGTCTCTAAATTAAAGGAGAAGTTTTAAGTGCGAAGCGTGAAAGTTTGAGTTAAAAATGTCGTTTCTTAAGTACAATTTACTAAAGCTTGGCCACCAAATAGCTTTTCCCATGCCTTTAGAGAATAAATAATATTCTGATTGTCGGTCCACTTGCTTGGAGAGAATGGAATTCTCGAAATCTTTATTTCCCCAAACAACTCCTCCAATAGCAATTGTGGGTATTTCTAACTTCACCAACTGAATCAAATCATCTGGCTTGTAAGACTTAATATCTGAATAAATAGGTGGATAAAAAAGGACAAGTGTTTCCACGTTGAAGTGAGACAGTATTTCCTCTACTTCAGTCAAAGGAAATCTATTCAGAATAAGCTTGTCCAAATGAATCAATCTTGTCCTATTAATCATTATATTTATTTTATCTATTCCTTTTGTTCTATCTAATCGGATAATTTTGGCACTTGGTGGGAGGAGATCCAGATTCACTTCTTTCATCCAATGCAAATACAAGTAAGTTAATTGAAGAGATTGAAAATGAGAAAAATAAGGCATGTTCAATTTCAAATATTTTAAGTTTGGAAGGTCAATTTCTCCACTCACAAATATATCGGTGTCAAGGAGTTTGAGTGTTTCGAGTGTTGATGGAAGAATCGAGAGATCCAATGAGCATTCTACTATTTCTGCTTCTTTAATGTTGACACTTCCATTGCCATTGGTTGATTTCAAACTAAGAATATTCACGTCTTTTAATGAAAGATATTCGATGGTTGCAGATTCCACACTCAAGTCAATCCAAAGATTCTTCCTTTTATCACCCCGGAGTTCCAATCGCTTCATATTTTGGAAATCGATGAATTCATTGATCTTGACATTTGATAATTCTTGTCCATTCTTAAAAAAAGAAACTTTCAGTAATGTCAACTGTTTTGGGGAAATTCGATTGACAGTATCCAAACTCAAGGAGCATCTAGACAGAGTGATATTTTCAATGGAGGAAATGGATTTCAATGACAAAATTATTTGATTAGCATAACCTCCATTATGAAATGTCAATGTGGTGAGTTTGTTTGGAAGCCACTCACTAATATCAATTATATTTGAGTCTTTTACATTTGCATCTTTGAACTGCACATTAAGTAAACTTAACTCCTGCAAATCAATTGGGATAGGAATGGACAAATCTAGAAGAATATCGCCGAATGTTATGCCTTTTTTGCCTTCTTCATATACCTTAAGCCTCAATCCTTCAGAGGCATTATATCTAATTGAATAGTTGGACTGGATTACATTGGAATTGAGAATTCTCAACAATGTAGTCCTCTTCTCTTCCGAAGGAATCATCAAAAAAGACTTTCTCTCTTCCAGTATTTCTTTTAGTCTTTCTTGGATGTTCATTTTCCAATAAGAAACCAACAAGTGACCTCCAACTAAGCACTTGGTCACTTCTCCTTCCAATTTAAACAGTCCCATTTCCATAGGAAAATCTGCGTGGTAGTCAATTTCTTCTTTTATGTCTGCTTTGTACAATTCTTCAAGAACTATTAAGTTTTCTTCCAACTGTCCATTCATTTCCAAACAAATCGCATAATTGAATTTAGTTGCACCCTTTTGCAGCTCTCGGTCGATGAATCTGGACAACTGTACAGATTCCTCGCATTTCTTCTCTTTCATCAATTTCACTAGTTGCTTTTGATCCATCAATTCTGCCTTTACTTTGGGGAACTCCTTTCTTAGTTCTTCATCTGCAAATTTGGTAAATGGAAGGAGTTTGTAATCAACAAATCCTTCACAATTAAGAATGTTCTTCAGAGTCTCCTTTTCGTGTTTTCCGCCATTGTGACGAACGACTTGCTGTAACAGTCGATGAATATTGACAAATAACTTCGTTTCCTTTTCCTTTTCTCCGCCGTTGAGAAGAAGTTGCCAAATTTTTTGACTGCTAACAAATAATTTGGAATTTTTTTCAATCGTTTTTAATTCTTTTGAGATTAATGAATATTTCTCCAATAATATGATTCCTTTATCTACATCTTCAAAGCTTAATTTCAAAACCTCTTGAAACAAATCAATTATGACGTCATCTGGTTGGATATATCCAAAAATATTCAGAATATTTTTGGCCACGATTCCATTCTCTTCTTTTTCCAGAACATCTAAAACGATCTTAACACTTGCATTGATTGTCCTTTCGTAATCATCGAATTCCGCATCCACAATATTCTCTACATCTTCTGATGATGTCTTTTCAATGTAATTTTCTAAATCAACTCTCCCGCTATTCAGGGCTGCAACGGCCAATTGCATGGCCAAGGGAAGATTCCCCAACAAACGACACAATTCCTTCAATTGGAAATCATTGTATTTTATTTCGCTTTTGAAATTATCCTCAAAGAAATCCATGCTTTCTTGTTCAGTGAAAATGTCTAATTGTAAATCGGATATTTTTCCAAACCCACTTTTCTCGATTCCCCATAGTCTACTCCGAGACGTTATCAAACAGAAAAAGTTTTCCATGTATTTTGGAAGAATTTTTATAATCCCCCCCTGCCCTTTGTAATTTTCAGCATTATCGAAAATCCACAGACATTTAAATTGCATCAATTCCTCATAGCTCTTCGTAGAAAACTCCTCCTCGTCCACCAATTCATTTCTATTTTTGATGTCTAAATCCCTTGTTAATCTTTTAAAGGAAGTGAGGAGACTTCCTTCCCCACAATCCATCCACATCACATGGTCATATTTATGTTCGTATTTGTGTGCATACCAAGTAGCTGTTAAAGTCTTCCCGATTCCTCCCATCCCGGTCAATTCAGAAGCATTCAACGACTCAATTATCACAACCATGTGGTTTTTATCCTTCACTAGCCTATCGTGCAATTCGTCTACCAGTATTTTGTCCCCAATTATTCTTTCATGCAAGGATTCAATCAAAGGCTTCTTTTTCGGCCACCAAATATTTTTTAAAGGTGTATTTTGTTTTGATGTTCCTGTTTCAAAATATTTATATGCATTATGTTCTTGCTTACTTACGTTTTCTAAAAATAATGGTTAAACAATTACCTTCAGTTGTGTGTGGTGGAAAATTATAATTATTTACGACACCCGTTCCGCCCTTAGCAGCCTTTACCTTACTAAAACGTTGACGTAGCATTATTGCTGAAGAAACTAAATTTCTTTTTCTTTTTTTATATAGATTACGTTTCAGAGTAGCTTTTAAATTATCTTGGATAAATGGGAGTTTTGATTAACTGTCTGTCTATTTCACCAGATTCGTTTAATTTCCCGCTATATTATATTCTTCGCTGGGCAGATGTTGTTTAGCTTGAAAGTAACATTTTGATTGTATAACATGTAGAGTGGTCGATAAATGAGTCAGCCATTTTCCTATTATCTCGCTTATACTCATTTCTACTCCTTATCAGTGTCGATGTGGCATTCGTTTAATATGGCTATAAATATATGTGTAACCTGAATATTTGCTTTGATTACCTGTGACACCAATAATAACTATACCTACTAATAGGTGTGGAATTCAATGCCCCAAGTAAAATTATGCAATTAACCCTTTCGTATGTATATGCGAGTGGAATTGTGGAATATAAAAATGCATGGTCTGATATTACACATGTTTTGATGCCAAGTTCACATGCTGTATATTTATATGCTAAAGGTAAAATAACAAATTGTAACAACGGTAATTAAATAAACACACTCAGTTATTTTGTACATAGTTTAATAATTTGCAGGAGCTCCTTTATTAATTTTTATATTGTTGACAAATCTTTTATTTGTATTTTGGATAACTCATCGAGGTTAAAAATATTTTAAAATCTGTACAATTCATCGAAGTCTTTGCTTTGAATAGCCTTTCCTGTACCTTCATGGAATAAATAATATTCGGATGGTCGGTCCACTTGTTTGGAGATATTGGAATTTTGGAAATCATCTTCTTCTCCCCAGTTAACCCATCCAATAGCAATTGTCGGCATTTGGATGTGCGTCAACGGAATCAAATATTCTTCGTTCTGAGTTCCAATCGCTTCATTTTGTGGAAATCTATAAAGTTATTGATCTTAAAATTTGATTAAATGGGAGTTTTGATAACTGGGCTATCTATTTGACCTGATTTCTCTAATTTCCCTCTGTATATTATTCCGTAGGTAGATGTTTAGCTTGAAAGTTAACGTGCTGTTTGTACAACATGTAGATTGGTCGATAAATGAGTCAACCATTTTGCTCTTGTCTGTACTCATTTATACTTATTCCTTATCAGTGTCGATGTGGCTTCGTTTAACATGGCTATAACTATATGTGTAACCTGAATATAAGTTATGATTACTTTATATGATACTAATGATAACAATACCTACTATACCTGCGATATGCAATGCCCTCAAGTTCAATTATTATTCATGAGCGGAATACAAAAATGCATGGACTGAAATTTTTAATGTGACACTATTAGTGACATGTTTAATGTCAAGTGCATTCTCTTTATTTATATGTGAAATGTGAAATACCAAATGGTAACGATAATTAAATAAACACACTAAGCTATTTCCTGCATATATGTAATTTAATAAGCTCCTTTGAGAAAATCTCCGCAAGAACTGGTGACGTCTCAGAATGGTAGGAATTGGGACTTAAATTCTTATGTCACCCTGCATGGAATTTTAACAAGTCTCATTCTCACCAGAGGCTAAACTGCACACCCAGTCTGTTATGCATAATTTTTTACTCTGCACATGTATTCATGGAACGTGGCAGGATGTTATATAATATTGCTAATGAACGACGTTTTCGTGTTTCGGAATATAAAAGTATTTCAAACAAATGTCAAACTAACATTAGTATCCGTTTCTTTGAATTAATTAACGATTATTGTTCATTTGCATGGAAATCTTGGAAACGACCAAAATGTAAAAAGTTGACCCTTTGAATGAATCATTTTATATCTTGATATAGGAAGTCACAATTGCATTTGCAACCGAGTAAGATATTGGTAGGCGATATAAAAAGTAAATATAAATATACAAATACGTAAACGCTCAAGATTTTATTTTTCAGCGAGAACTGCAAGTTTGACATGAGAGAATTTAATATTGAAATATCCGTTTTTATGTAGCTGAGAGATATTGCTAAAGAACTCTCGAGGGGATGGGAATTGTAAAGTTGTCTTCCAAGAAGAGAAGAAATTCTAATTGTGAGTCTTGAAAGTCTGAGTTAAACAATGTCGTTTCTGAAGTACATTTCATGAAAGTGTTTCCGTTCTATAGCTTTTCCCATGCCTTCCTGGAATAAATAATATTCTGATTGTCGGTCCACTTGTTTGGAGAGAATGGAATTCTCGAAATCTTCATTTCCCCAATCAACTCCTCCAATTGCAATTGTGGGTATTTGTAACTTCGTCAACTGAATCAACTCTTCTGGTTTGCCAGAATATGAATCTGGATAAATAAATGAATTGCAATAAAGGACGAGTTTTTTCAGAATAAAGTAAGACAACATTTCCTCTACTTCAGTCAAAGGAAATCCAACCAGAATAAGCTTGTCCAAATAAATCCATCTTTTCCTATTAATCATTATATTTGTTTTATCTGTGCTTTCAGTTCTGTCTAATCGGATAATTTTGGCACTTGGTGGGAGGAGATCCAGATTCACTTCTTTCACCCCATACAAGGACAAGTAAGTTAATTGAAGAGATTGAAAATGAGACAAATAAAGAATGCTCAATGTCAAATATTTTAAGTTTGGAAAGTGAATTTCTCCACTCACAAATACATCTTTGGGACGGAGTAAGAGTATTTCGAGTGTTGATGGAAGAATCGAGAGATCCAATGAACAATCTACTATTATTGCTTCTTTGATGTTGACACTTCCATTGTTATTGGCTGATTTCAAGCTCAACACAGTCACTTTATTTAAGTAAAGATATTCGATGTTTGCTGATTCGTCACTCAAGTCAATCGAAAGATTCTTCTTTTTATCACCCAAGAGTTTCAATCGCTTCATTTTGTGGAAATCGATGAATTCATTGATCTTGACACTTGATAATTCTTGTCCATTCTTAACAAAAGAAACACTCTGTAATGACAACTGCCTTGGGGAAATTCGATGGGCCGAATCCAAACTCAATGAACATTTTGTCAGATTGATATTTTCAATGGAGGAAATTGATTTCAAGGACAAATTTATTTGCTTACCATTACCAATATTATTAAATGTCACTGTGATGAGTTTCTGTGGAAGCCACTCATTAATATCAATCATATTTGAGTCTTTTACATTTGCATCTTTGAACCACACATCATGTAAACTTAACTCCTGCAAATCAATTGGTAAAGGAATGGACAAATCAAGGAAACAACTGCCGAATGTTATGCTCTTTTTGCCGTCATCAAGTACTCTAAACGTCAATCCTCCAGCGCCATCATTTTTAAGTGAATAGTTAAATTGGATTAAATTGGAATTGAGAATTTTCAACAATGTAGTCCTCCTCTCTTCCGAAGTAGTCATCTGAAAATGCTTTCTCTCTTTCAGGATTTCTTGAAGTCTTTCGTGGTTGTTCATTTTCCAATAAGAAACCAACAAATGTCCTCCAACTAAGCACTTGGCCACTTCTTTTTCCAATTTAAGCAATCCCATTTCCACAGGAAAAACAATGTACTCACTTTCTTCTTTTATGTCTACTTTGTACAATTCCTCGAGATTTTTTATGTTGTCTTCCACTTGTCCATTCATCTCCAAACAAAAGGCATAGTTGAATTTAGTTACACGCGCATTTGCAGCTCTTTGTGGATGAATTTGGACAACTGTACAGATTTCTCGTATTTCTTTTCTTTCATCAATTTCACTAATTGCTTTTGATCCATCAATTCTGCTTTTAGTTTAGGGAATATCTTTCTTAGTTCTTCATCTGCAAATTTGGTAAATGGAAGGAGTTTGTAATCAACGAATCCTTTACAACTAAGAATGTTTTTCAGCGTTTCCTTTTCGTGATCTCCGCCATTTTGACGAACCACCTGTTGTAATAGTCGATGAATACTGACAAATAATTTTCTTTCCTTGTCGATAGTTTTTAATTCTTTTGAGATTAATGAATATTTCTCCAGTAATAAAATTCCTTTATTCACTTCTTCAAAGCTTAACTTTAAAACCTCTTGAAACAATTCAATTATAACGTCATCTGGTTGGATATATCCAAAAATATTCAGAATATCTTTGGCCACAATTCCATTCTCTTCTTTTACCAACACATCTATCGTGATCTTGACATTTGCGTTAATTGTCTTTTCGTAGTCGTCGAATTCCGCATCCACAATATTCTTTACATCTTCTGTGGATGTCTTTTCAATGTAATTTTCCAAATCAATTTTGCCGATATTCAAGGCTACAACGGCCAATTGCATGGCCAGGGGATGATTCCCCAACAAACGACACAATTCCTTCAGTTGAAACTCGGTGCATTTTATGACCTCTTCCAAATTCTTTTTAAAGAAGTCCAGACTTTCGTTTTCACTGAAAATGTCCAATTGTAGGTCGGATATTTTTCCATATCCAATGTTCTTGACTCCCCATTCTCGACTTCGTGATGTAATCAAACAGAAAAAGGTTTTCATGTATTTTGGAAGAACTTTCTTCAATCCTCCTTTGTAATTTTCTGCGTTATCAAATATCCACAGACATTTGAATTGCTTTAATTCCTCGTAGCTCTTCGTAGAAAACTCCTCTTCATCCACCAATTCGGTTCTATTCTTAACATCTAAATCTCTGGCTAATTTCTGAAAAGAGGTGAGGAGACTCCCTTCCCCACAATCAATCCACATCACATGGTCATATACATATTCGTATTTGTGTGCATACCAAGTCGCTGTTAAGGTCTTCCCGATTCCTCCCATTCCAGTAAGCTTGGCAGCATTCAACGACTCAATAATCACAACCATTCGGTTTTTATCTTTTACAAGCCGATCGTGCAATTCTTCTACCAATAATTTGTCACCAATTCTTCTTTCATGCAAAGACTCTATTAAAGGCTTCTTTTTCGGCCACCAAATACTCCTTAACAGTTTATTTTGTTTTGCTTCTCCTGTTTCAAAATTTTTTATTCAATATTTTCTTTTTTATTTTTTATGCAGCAAAATTGTATTACCTTCAGCTGAGGGTGGCGGGTAATTAAATATATTTTGTACACCGATACCGCTCCCAGTAACCTCTGCCTTTCCAATAGTTTGATGTTGAGTCATTGCTAAAGATGCTAAATGTTTTGGAATAGATTAGGTTGCGCACTATACACTTAGTTTTCAAAATTTTATAGTTGAGTGCATGAGAATTGGTTGACACTAAAAATCAAAAGTTTTGCTGATAACTGAGTAAATTATATTTTAAATCTGGCAGATTTTGCTAACATAAAAGTCAACGTGTAACTTGTATGACCTGTAAAATTGCTATTGGTCAGCCAATAAACTGTTCTCTTATCTGTTCTGCACTCATTTTTGTCCTTATCGGTTACGGTACGGTTTTCATTATTTGTATGACAGTATATATGTAAGTATATATCTACTGTGAGTCCCAGTACAAACGGTACATCGGCCAACTCATGTACAGTGTGTACCACTAGGGAATATCCATGGCACTTACGGTGTATAAGGAAATATCACGGTATGTATGTTCATGTTGATTTTGATTTCTCGCGTCATGCTAAAAGCACGCAATTTGTATGCACATGTACTTTTTCCTATATTCTGTAAATTCCATGGGCATTCCCTAGTGGTACACACTGTATATGTAAGAACATTGGTATTTAAATTGCCGCTTCCTGACTCGATCAGTGTAAAGTCAAAACCAAATTAGATACTTCGTTATACTTGAGTTGGCCGATGTAACCTTTAATTGTATTGGGACGCACTGTATATATAAATGTGAGCTACATAAGTTACATGTAGGACATTCCCCGTTGTAGGATATTCCAGTTTTCATGCAATTGCACTCTCGCCTGAAAATCATGAGTCTCTCCATTTCAGTTTTAAATATATCTATCGATATAGGTCTCTTTTGGGGATCGTATTCATTCAAATCACATGTAATATTATACGGAAAATGCTCTTAACATAATAGTTCACGCACACCAACAACATTTAACCTAACAAAATAGAAACAATTATCTAATCTGCTGAACAGTCACGAAGTTTCATAATTATCTCTTGCTCAGCATTTGTGATGATAATCATAATCAGTTGGATTACAAACTAATTTTCAGTACATACAAAGTCTATACTCTCTGTGCATCAAAGAATTTCTCCATTCTATGGGCCAGGTAAATTATATTAATACATTCAAGATATCATATCACTATCTGAAATGCTTCTTTCTGAGTATTAAAATTACGTTGTTAAGCTGATAATTCCCTTCGTGTTAGGTTAAATAAAAATACTGCATGAGAGGCAAACTCAAAACAAACGGATCTTTTCTTGAATTTTCTGTAGTAGACGAAAAGGCATTTTTAAATTGAGTATCTTATTGGTACCTCCTCAAGTTTTTCTAATATACTTGTCTCTTTTAGTTAAAAATGGTAATGCAGGTTGTATTGAATTAAAATATTAGTGCTTAAAATTATTGAACGTACTCAATATGAAGTTATTGACTTCACTCATTTTAACAGTGGTGATATCTAATGAAGTTTATTGCCAAACATGTGACGGAAATCAGGTTTGTATTATAATATTGTATTTTACGGATGACACGCTTATATCTCATCAATTTTTTATTATTTCCAGTTTCAATGTGACGATGGAGCTTGCATACCAGAATCATGGGTAAAACTACGAAGAATTATCTAAGCACTTCCCATTTATCAAATAAAATACAAAATTTCTTATGTAATTTTCGTTTTTAAGCATTGTGATGGGGGCTATGATTGTAGTGATTACTCGGATGAGTTAGGATGTCCCTGTGATGGCGTAAGACTTCTAACACCTATACATATATCAATCATGAACGCAAATATATTTCAGTACTATTATCATGGGATATTTAAAGTTTGCTTTTAATTTTGCAGTTCCTTTGCAGCAATGGAATGTGCATCTTGGATTCTCAAGTAATAATTTTTTGCCTATTTATTGCATTTATGCTCACGTTCAGATTATTTGCTATTAAAAGTACGAAAGTAATATACTTTAAGACAAGAAAAATATTAAGGAGTAAAAAACAAGGTTACAGATAGAATTTTAGCTTCCATGAACCTACATATGTATTTGTATCTTCTATAATAACATGAAATGCACGAAAAAACATGAAATGACTCCATTTTAAGTAGAAATCGAAACTTTATTACTAAACTAATCTCCCCCTGAATTAAACCAACATGTATTATGACGAATACAACTTAATTATTTAAGTTAACTGTTAACTTAAGATTTAGCCTTCTAAATACTAAAATTACAAACATTTTTTTTAATCCTTGAGGTTTTTCATGTACTACTAATCAGAAATCAATTTTGAAATTATACAAATTAAGTTTACTTCTTTTGTAGTTTATCTAACAGTAATATTATTGTGCTAACAAATTATTACTAAATTTTAAGAATCTCAAAGATTATAATACTGTAGTTAATTATAAGGTAATGATTTATAAGTATTGCTGGGAGGTTTTGATATTTTAAAATCATACCAACTTTTTGAGCTGAAAGAAATATTTCAAATGTGCAAGTTGCCAATAATAAATGACGACGATTTCGAAACTCTGCACAATGGCCCAGAACAAGACGCGTTGATTGGTGCTTTCACTGGTTTGTCGAAATCTTTCTTCGCGATACCGTTGATAAGTTTGTTCCCTTGCAATTTCTTCGACCAGATCTTTGAGTTTTCGAATCCGCAACTCCAACTCGCCGAGTTTTTCTTTTTGAGCCACTTGTGCATAATCCACAGCACGAACTCCGACTTTGATATCCAGATGCACTCGCAATTGAGATCCAGGGCCCGAGAAAGCAAACCATTTGGTGGAATTGGAATACAAACAGATGATGTGATCTCCATGAGTGTGGGAAGTAAAAGTGAATCGCCCTTCAGAACTGTAGACCTTGGAAAGAACCGTCTTCTGGTTTGGATCAAGCACTTCAACGTGAATCCCGGTTTTTGGAGATGACCTAAACATTCCCACGATCGGATCAAACAGTTCTATCTTGTAAATCCCAACCACGGTCGTATCGTCTGGAACTTCTTCATAGAAACATCTTTTCCCCGTTTCTGCAATGTGAAAATACAAAGATTCAACAGATGAAATCGAAAATAGTAATAGGATCGTTAACGCCACCAATTTCTTAGAGTCCATTATTTTTGTAGTTTCTCCTCCCAGATCTAATGAAAAGCAAACGTGACAACTGACAATGACGTATTGTAGAATTATTTCAATCTAAAAACCAGTTCTCGGGTTATTCCGACTGATAATTGACAATCCTCCTAATACCGAACCGAAAATAAACTTGACGAACGCTACTACGAATGTAAAATCAACACAACACAACACCTTTTCGATAGGACCATTGACTAAGATCTTTCGTGCTACGGGATCGCTGTGTGTTTTGAGCGCCCGCAATTTTAAACATTAGCACAATCAGTATTTAGGCGCACGCAAGCATAATGTCTTTGTTTCCAAGTGCATTTTCATGATCTATGATTTGATGACCGTTCCTTTTTTGAATCCACAACACTATGCCTATTGTAGCATTTAAATCTCTTAAAATCTTCGAAAAATATTTCATAAAAGCAGTTTTTCCAAAATATTTTACTTTTTACTATTTGTTTCTAAATTTCTTCGGGTTCCAGAAAGATCAGTTACTATTCTGTATTCCAAAACTCTCAGTTAATTTAATTGTGCTTTTTCTTAAACATTATGGAATTTAATAGGTTTGCGATGGATTTGTAAATTGCTGGGATGGTGCAGATGAAGAAGATTGCTCTGGTTCAACTACAACACCTGGACCTTGTCAAGGAGTACGGAGAATTAATTTTCAATTTAATATACTATCAACTCTATTTATTTTTGATTGATTTGACTTCGTAAAGGATAATATCAGTTATTGCAATATTTTTTAGTTCGAATGTCCGATTGGCGGCTGCATTCCTCCAGAGTGGGTAAGTAGAAGTATTAAGTAACTAGTTAAATCAGTTTCTACTTGATTTACCGAAACAGTAATTGATTCTTCAGATTTGTGACGGGGCCAACGATTGTGGAGATAATTCAGATGAGCAGAATTGTCCTTCGACGACAACGACAGAGCGTCCTCCATGCGAACCAGACCAGGTCATGATTTTATTATTCACAAAAACGCTTAATAATATTTCATTTTTTGTTTCCCATGATTATTTTTTGCAAAATAGAGAACTTAAAGATTACGTTTATTATAATATATGAAGATCCAAGATACGTCGTTGTAGCAACGGTTTACAGCCCGTAGAGAGGTAGGCTGGTAGTGAAAATAAAAAACTCAAATTCCACTTTTTGCGATTTGAGAGCCATTCTACCATGAGAACCAAAGATTTGGTTCTCAAATCACAGAATAAGAACCAAAATGAAAAAAAGTGGAATTTTAGTTTTTTATTTTCACTACCAGCCTACCTCTCTACGGGCCGAAAACCGTTGCTACAACGACGTATCTTGATGAAGATCCTTCTATAATTAATAATTAATTCAATAAAATAAAATATGATTAACAGTTCCAGTGCCCAAACGGAGTCTGCATCCCTTCTACATGGGTTGGTGGAGATAATTAATTAAATAGCCACTTTTACATGTATGTACGATTTTAAATAAATATTGTCATTATTTTAAGCTATGTGATGGCGAAGACGATTGTGAAGACCTTGCAGATGAAATGGGTTGTCCTTGCGATGACGGATGGGTATTTTAACTAAATTAATAATAATTATATATTATTTAATATTGTAACTACGACTTGGAATTCTTCTGCTTATAGGTTGAATGTCCAGAAGGAGGACGCTGCATAGAATGGTGGTGGGTTTGTGACACAGGTATAAGTTTTAACATCCTACACCTCTTCAAATGCAAAATTAATGTCCCATTATAGCATTTTGGTAATCTATGACTTTATTTTGCTATCACAATATTTTCGATTAACTCCTTTGTAGTTATTGACTGTCCAATGGGTGGAGACGAGGCAAACTGCACAATGTCTGTTTCCAATAACTGGAATGCTGCAAAGGAAATTCATGAAAATTCAAAACCGTTGCAGACCGCCGGAAAGAAAGTTTTCTCCAAAAATAAAGCTCCAAAGGGTCACTCAAAAATAAGAAGGAAATCTGCTCAAAAGAAAAAATTGAAAAACTTTTTACAGTGATTTAACTGTTTCTACATACAAGATTATGCATATCAGAATAATGGAAGCGTGTAAAAACAGTTTTTCATTACAACATAAACGTTCACTTTAAACCATAATTTAAATAAATATCATAGTTTAAATTAAAAATTTCTCTTTTCCCCTGAATTAAATATTGAACTGGTAAGTTTACTAATAAATATTGTTAAGGATATCCATTATTTAGCTAAAGCACACTTTTTATTATAATAAAGGCATAAATAATTTTCTGTCCCCAGTAGTACCCGAAAAACCGGAAGTAGTACAGCAAAACTGTTTGCGCACATCGAATGTGAATATAAATGAACATTAACAACATAATTTATTTATAAAGTTTCAGTATTTCGGGTGACTCGAGTCCATCTGGTATAAAAATAAAAGTTCTCATGAAAAACGCCTTTAATTTACGTAGTTTTGACTTTTTTGGGAGAATTGTGCTATTGTAAACGAATGCACAGAGATATGTACTTGAAAATTGGGATTCCAACTCAACTTTACATTGGCTTTCGATGTCTGTACAGTTTTTCTGTACTGCTGGACAGAATTATTATTTATGCTCTGTAGAATATTACGTCGATATACAGACGATAAGATTACCTTACTTCACTGTGAGATTTTTAATATTAGTATAACTGTGCTGAGTCACTGTAAATGCACATTATTAATGCACTGGACTTTTTTCCGCTCTGGTACAGTGAATACTCACGATCCAGGATTTTAAAATTTCTGTTTTTTGCACATCCATTATTGCATTATCCTTTGTCACACGTATTCGCATTTTTAACTCACCGTGCTAACTCGTGTATTAAAGCTCATGCACTATTGTACACTCTTTCTTATAGTTATTTAACTTACAATGGCAAAAATACAAGTCACTCCTAGGATTGATGGACATTATTAGGATTTTCCATTGTTAATTAGGAATTTCCATTCTTTCCATTCGGTTCCTCATGTATTCCGCACCCTCATTATTAAAGGAGCGAAGTCTGCCTTAAGTTTTCGGGTTGTTTGTTTATCTGTGAGCTAGTGTTTGCGTTACGCTACTTTATAGTAATGCCCGATCTGTCTGTTTGTCTGCACTAATTGTCAGTATGTGCCTTATGTTACACATCGACTTTCCTACTGTCATTTTCGGCTTTCCTACCGTCTTTTTCGGTTTTCCTATTGTTTTTCTCAGTTTTCTACAGTCTTTCTCGATTTTCCTACTCTTGTTCTCGACCTTCTAACTGTTTTTCTCGACTTCCCCACAGTCTTTCTCGGATTTCCTACAGTCAATACTAAATGACATTATATTCAAAAATATAGGTCCATAACTGCTACTTTTTTATATGCGTTTACTATGGTTTATTTCTGTATAAAAGCTGGAATACAGTTTCTGTTGTTCAGTTCAACCCTATAGACATCGAAGACACTACCATAAAATCTTTTGTATTGGCCTCTACTTGCCTGCTTTAACAGGTAACTTATTGTCATTAACTCATCACATCTACCTAGTGGTCCAGCTTACTAATATAACATTCAAAGCAAACTCTGTGGTCATTTCTGAAGTGTACTTTAGGTTTGATTGTGGTATTCCATGGTGCACAAAATCACATATCAAAGAAGATAATGATTGGAGCATAATCCTCTGTGGAAAATAAGTATTGAATGGATTCAGTTTTACATTTTGTATTAAAGAATTGAGCAACAGGTGTGTCCATAAATTTTAGGTTCAAATATTATAAAACGTCTACAGATTTTCAGATTTCCGAATCTGTTACTTCATTTTTGAAACATGAACATGTCTTTTCCAACACTGCTTCTGTTTACTGTCTTCGCCATATTATTTCTCCAGTGCAATGCCTCTGGCTTTAAACCATTAGACCCGGTGAGAATTTTTTTACAACATTTTTTCCCTAATTTAATTTATTTATTTAAATTAAATATTTTAAAAATACGTCGTGAATTCAATGTAATTATGTTTGTGATGCAATAGAGCCTCTTTCCAGGGAAGCCAAGTTTTTCTCTGGAGAAGGAACTAGGAGTGACTGAAGTAAACAATTTGGTATGCGAATGCGAATTGGGAAGCGAAGAAGGCGAAATCTGTGCCAATAACGGGCTAGTCTACATAAATGAGTGTCAATTTAATTGCTCAAAAAAGACAAATCCTCGTAAGTGACCTTTTTCTTATAATGTATTAGAAAATAAAGAAAAATAAATATATATAAATAGAATAATAATAAAAATAACATTCTGGGCATCATATCTAAGCTAACAATTTATTGTTTCAGGTTTAAGAATAGTTCATAAAGGAAAAACGTGTGCTGGATTAAGCAGAGAAAAGTATTGGAAACCTTCAAAGGATGAACCAGCGACTACTACTGAAGACGTGTTATCTTTTGAGTAGTATTGTAGTTGAGTACTTGTTTTGAATAGTATATATAACGGTATATTCTCTGAGAATGAATAAATGCAAACAAATATATTATGATGCAATGAGGATATTGTGGTCAATTATGTACTGATTGTCCTCATTGTAACTTTCATTGATCAGGAAAATTGTAAAATGCATTTACTATTGAGCACATTTGCAATAAAATCATTTATCTATGTATTTTGGAAGAACTGTTGTACTTCTTCCATGTCCTTTGTAATTTTCGGCATTGTCGAATATCCAGACATTTAACTTGCATCAATTCCTCGTTTCTCACATGAAAAAATTGAACAACTTATTAAAGAGATTTAACTAATAATTATACTTATTCATAAGATTATGCATTTCAGAATCATGGAAGTATATTACAAACGCTTTATCATTACAACATCATGTTCTTTGCCATTTTAAATATGATTTAAGTAAATGGCATAGTTTAATTTAGAATTTTCTCTTTTTTCCTGAACTGAATATGGACTGGCAACTTATAAATAAATTCATAGCAAACACTGTGGTTATTTCTTGAAGTGTTTTAGTTTAATTTACAATTTTCTCTATTTTCCTGAATTGAATATGAACTGGCAACTTATAAATAAATTCACAGCAAACAGTGTGGTTATTTCTGGAAGTGTTTTCTAGGTTTGATCGAGGCGGTATTCCAGTAGTCGGACCGCTTCGTTTCGTTCCGCATTTTCCGTTTCGGTTCGGTTAGTTTTGAAGAACGTAACGAAAAATTCGTTTTCTTTCATTTTTCCTCAAAAAAGGGTTTTTTGGTTTCATTTTTTCCAAACACCGTTTTGTTTCGTTTTTCTGGAAAAACAAAACGAAACGAAATAAGTGCGTTTTTAGTAACGAAACGGTGCCACCTCTACATTCCAGGATGCATAAAACCGCATGTGAAAGAGGATAATGCATGAAAAATAAATTTCCTCTCTGGAAAATAAGTATTTAATGCATTGAGAATTGCATTTTGTATCAAAGTACTGAACAACGGGCGTATCCACATAGGTTCACATATTATAAAGTCTTCAAACTTTCTGATTCCCGAATTTGCTACTTCATTTTTGAAAACATGAAGTCTTTTCAAATATTTCTTCTGTTTACTGTCTTCATCTTAGCATTTCTCCAGTGCAATGCTACAGTTTCTAATTATAGACCTTTAGAACCGGTGAGAATTTTCTTTATGACATTCCTCTGTCTCTAACTTTTACTTTACTTATCAAAACTAAATAGTTAAATGTTTGAAATACGTCAGGCTTTCAATGTAATTATATTTGTGATCCAACAGAGCATCTTTCCAGGGAAGCCAAGTTTTTCTCTGGAGAAGGAAAAGGGAGTGAATGGAGGGAATAAGAATGAGGTATGCCAATGTGAATTGGGAGGAGGAGCAGAAGGGTCCATCTGTGCCAATAACGGGATAGTCTACAAAAACGAGTGTCAATTCAATTGCTCAAAAAAGACAAATCCTCGTAAGTGACCTTTTGCTCTTAAAATATTAGAAAAAATAAAGAAAACCAAATATACTTATATAAATAGAATAATAATAAAAATAAAACATTATTTGGGCTGATAATAAATTATCATATCTAGAATGTGAATTACTATTTTAATTCCTTGTTACTATTAATTAGGTAGATGTTTTTTTCTTAATTAGATAATAATTATTATATATATTACCATTCCTTCTAACTGTAATCTAATCAAAGCTTAATTTACTATTTTAGGTTTAAGAATAGTTCAGAAAGGAGCAACTTGTGCTGGAGTGAACAGAAGTGGGTATTGGAGTGGCCCAAGTAGTGGATAAATGCGGAAAAAGATATTCTGATGCAACGGAGGAAATATTGTGGTCAATTATCAACCTATTGTCCTCAATGCAACCTTACTTCATCAGGAAAATTGTAAAATGTATTTACAACAGAGCAAATTTACAATAAATCATTACTGATATAATATTGCATGAATGAAAAGGCAAATGATTACTAAAAGCAAATTTATTCCTTAAGTTTTAAGAGAAAATAAGCCTATAATTTATAAAACAATTGATTAAAAGCATAATAATGCATAAATAAGTACTCTACTGAACATCAAACTCTTCTTGGTCGTAGTTATCATCGCCAACATCAGCTTCAGAGATAGCGACTGCTCCACCGTAGTATCTGAGCCAGGTAAAGTAGCAACTCTCTCCCTTCTCGCCTTTTTCATCCACGTCTTCAGAATGCCAAATGTAAAAGCTCACCAGATATTGAATAATTGACAAATTCACAATGTAAACTCCAAGCATCATCATCCGGAAATTACGTCCCTGATAAATATAAATAAAATTTACATAAAAACTTAAATATTATTTACAATTCGAAAACCGGAGGAAATATTGAATTACCGGAGCATCTCTGTTAAAGAGCCGCATGACTGGAGGAGGTAGATAAGTTCGAGGTGGCTTCAAATCTAATTTCTTGTCTGTACTCTTCATGTGAACATCCATGAGGGCGAACCACAAGACCACAAAAAGTGTCCAGACGAGTATCGTGTAGACCACACCGCAAGTCATCCCGCTTTCCTTCACAAACGCCATCGCGAACATCGATCCAACTATTCATTACATAAAATTAAGGTTAAAAAACGGAAAAATTTAAATGCACCTTAAGAAAAATAAACTTTTTAACTCATATAAATACATTTAACTAATAAATTGTAATTCGATCTCAAGTATCATTACTCTGAACTGGTAATATACCTTGGTCTCAAGTTGTAATGCAATTTGCTACTGTTTTAGTATATTTACTTCCCGTATAGTAAGGATTTTGTACTCTACTTTAGGTACATGTCCTACAACATTAGCAGATTGCATTACAACTTGAGGCAAATGTATATTATCAGTTTGGAGTACTGAGACTTGAGACTGAATATATATGTATTAGCTAAATGTATTTATCTGAGGCAAATTGATTATTTTCCTTTAAATAAAGCGATTAGTTTTATCACACTATTAATACAGCAAGTATTTGTGGAGTCCTTGATAATTCTTACCAGCACAAAAGATGTTAAAGTTTCCAATGAGCCAATGGAAAAATATTTGACGCATTCTCTTGATAGGATCAGCTCTGCGGAAGAATCCAGTAAAGATTTCGATATAGAAAACGCAAATGGAGCAATATCCTAACACTTTATGGACATAGAGATTCGTGGACGTAGCGACTTCTCCTCGACCCGATCTGTACAGAGATAGAATTGCGCCCATGACGAATCCACAAGATGTGATCAACAGAACAACGTGCCACATGTACCACCAATACTCCTGGAAACAGAAAACGGTGATGAAGGTCTCTTTGTAGTAGCGAGCGACGAAACAAGCCAAGGGAGTTAGCAGCATGTAGGCCAATGCCATGTGACTTGCGTGAATCAATCGACCGTGCAACTGAAAATTAGTTAATTATGCCAAAATCAACGATAATTGAATATTTAAGTATTAATTATGCAAATTAAATGGTATTAAACCCTTAATTATGCAAATTAAATGATATTTAACCCTTAATTATGCAAATTAGATGATATTTAACCATTAAAATATTTAAAAATTAGGATATTGTTATTTAATTTGTATTTTCACCGTAGCAGGATCAGCTGTTCGTTGTTCTATTGGTTCAGGGGACGCAACAGCTGGACATGGACACTGTACACCTTCGTTATTCGCCAAGAACTGTGAAATTGTGGGTGTTCCTGTTCTCGCACTACGACTTGTCAATGATTTTAGATTCACTTCAGCGAAAGGTTCTGGATTCAGCAAGGCAGCAGTTCTGCACAGTGTTTTTATCTTGTACTGACCTAAGTACTCCTGAAAATTTTCCGTACCGAGCAGGCCAACTATTTAAAAACCGATAAACACCGAGTGCACATTTAAATTTCAAAACTAATGTACACTATGCTTACTTATTGTAAAAATAATCCTAGGAAATACTATTAATTTGTTTCGGATTGGCTACTTACGTTTTTTGCTGATAGCAGCTGAATGAACGTATTTCCTCGGGACTTTTGTTGCAGTTAGAACTCTGCCACTTCCATCCAGGGTATTTGACGGCACGGCTCCTTTGGAGTATGGACTAACAACAGTGACAGGTGCATCAAATAAGGGAACGTGACAATCGATTTCGGATACCCGTTTATCTCTTTCTTTCCAGTAATTAATATCCACATAGTCAGCTGCTCCAAGAGAAGATTTCCCTTTCGGGTACAAAATATTGTACTGGGCTGACCATCCGTAGTATTTACAATATTTCTTGTCATCATTGTGGCACTGTAGAGAGTCGTCTTTGTAAATCTCTTCGAAGATTAATGTACTGTGATCAAAAAACGTTGATTAACACAAAAATAAATTTGTAAATTTGATTTATATGCAAACAGTATTTAAATTATGGTATTTTTAGTTACTAAAAGTGCAATTCGGTAACAAAGTTGCAAGTATCCTGGTTGAAACTCCATGTGGCATGAACTTCTCTTACGCCGTCCTTTAATCTGTATTGCCTGTCCTATTATCAAAAAAGAAAGAATAAACATCTGATTATTTAAATTTTTAACTTAAAATATGAACAGAACAGTAAAATCCTGAATGGAATAAGTTTTAAAAACATTGCTATTACTGTTCAGTAGTTAGTGAATAAGTTTCTTACAGAATTTGTTTTCTTTTGAGGTTCATTTTCTGGTGGTTTTTTATAATAACCCGGGTCTGCGTCGAAAACAAACATTCCTGGGTGCTGCGAAAAGAATCAAGAATATTAATTGCGGTTGTGCATCTTTTAGGCTTCCTGTTACAGATGTGAGTCCAGAAAAGTTATTTCCGGAGTTCCTGTTTTACTATTTTAGAGAAAATTAATTTAATTACCGAGTTTGCTCGTGGAGGCGTGTAAGAACAAGGTAGAGCGTTTCGATGGTCCCCATAGACTGTGGGATGAGGATATTTGGAACAGGTTTTGCCACACGGCAGTTCCCGACTGAAATCTCCAACGGGGTAGCCCTCCTGATCTTTGACCATCAAAAGCATCGCTGTTATTTTCCCCGTGGCGTGGTGTTGTCTCTCCGCCTTGGTGTGGAGATTGTCCCGATTCGCATCCGCCACACTCCTGTTCATGAAGACCCGAAAGTGGAGCCAGTTGTGCAGAAGTTCTCCTTTCAAAGAAATTCCGCTCACTTCAAGGAAATACGGGTTGGGAGCACCCACATCCGGAGGGCGGGGTCTTCCTTTCTTGTACACCGGGGCTCTTTGAGTACCGTCGGTCGGTAATGGACTGAAGGCTACCGGGAAATTGTCATTCCAGATGTAAGAACCAACTCTTTCAAACTGATCACTAGGTCCTGTTCCAACCCACCCAATATCCAGTTCTTTCAGGAGATCAAAGTTCTTGGTTTTATCGTCTCTTGGTCCGTTAAGGGCGTTTTCTTTTCTGAACGTGATGCAATTGTCGTATAACCCGTTTCCATTCCGGTTTCGTACGTCTGGAACTCTGATCGTTTCCAAACATTTCGTCGACTCATCCAGATCATTCCGACTTGAAATGTAATGGGAACATTCCTTCAGAAAAGTATCACCAGGCCGGAAAACTCCTAACAACACAAACAAAAGTGGAAGGAGTTGAGGATGCACACTCCGCCGCATCTTTTCCCACAATGAAATCCTTATCTTTGAAATAACTCTTTACAAGACTTCCAGAATTAATAATTATTTCAGGTTTCGTTGATTTACGGAACGAAAACCATGAAATTGCAAACCAAATTATTATTTCCAGCATGTACCTTTACAAACCCTAACAACTGATATTTATGCTTCATCCCCTTTGGTAACTATGATCACAAAACTAAAAATCTAAAAATTAAATGCAATTTATATGATGTTCCACAAAAAGGTCACATATTCTTCGCTAATCGTTAACCAAAGTATTCGCAAATTGCGAGTTTATTACGCATTCATATATTTTAACAAATATATGCCATGTAAATAGAACAAATGACTAAATGTATAAGTAACGTATAAATTAAGTACTCTATTGGACATCAAACTCTTCTTGGTCGTAGTTATCATCGCCAACATCAGCTTCAGAGATAGCGACTGCTCCGCCGTAGTACTTGAGCCATGTAAAGTAGCAACTCTCTCCCTTCTCACCATTTTCATCCACGTCTTCAGAATGCCAAATGTAAAAGCTCACCAGATATTGAATTATTGACAAATTCACAATGTAAACACCAAGCATCATCATCCGGAAATTACGTCCCTTAATGTACATAGAAAAAGTTGACTCAATAAATTACTATTTACAATTATTTAACAATTATTTACAAATGAATTACCGGAGCATCTCTGTTAAAGAGCCGCATGACCGGAGGAGGTAGATAAGTGCGAGGTGGCTTCAAATCTAATTTCTTGTCTGTACTCTTCATGTGGACATCCATGAGGGCGAACCACAGAACTACAAAAAGTGTCCAGACGAGAATCGTGTAGACCACACCACAAGTCATCCCACTTTCCTTCACAAACGCCATCGCGAACATCGAGCCAACTGTTAATTACAAAAAAACAAAATTAAAAAATGACAAATTAGACAAATTATTTTCGAATTCATGAAAATTCTTACCAGCACAAAAGATGTTAAAGTTTCCAATGAGCCAATGGAAGAATATTTGACGCATTCTCTTGATAGGATCAGCTCTGCGAAAGAACCCAGTAAAGATTTCGATATAGAAAACGCAAATGGAGCAATATCCTAAGACTTTATGAACATAGAGATTCGTGGACGTAGCGACTTCTCCTCGACCCGATCTGTACAGAGATAGAATTGCGCCCATGACGAATCCACAAGATGTGATCAACAGAACAACGTGCCACATGTACCACCAATACTCCTGGAAACAGAAAACGGTGATGAAGGTCTCTTTGTAGTAGCGAGCGACGAAACAAGCCAAGGGAGTTAGCAGCATGTAGGCCAATGCCATGTGACTTGCGTGAATCAATCGACCGTGCAACTGAAAATTAGTTAATTATGCCAAAATCAACGATAATTGAATATTTAAGTATTAATTATGCAAATTAAATGGTATTAAACCCTTAATTATGCAAATTAAATGATATTTAACCCTTAATTATGCAAATTAGATGATATTTAACCATTAAAATATTTAAAAATTAGGATATTGTTATTTAATTTGTATTTTCACCGTAGCAGGATCAGCTGTTCGTTGTTCTATTGGTTCAGGGGACGCAACAGCTGGACAGGGACACTGTACACCTTCGTTACTCGCCAAGAACTGTGAAATTGTGGGTGTTCCTGTTCTCGCACTACGACTTGTCAAGGATTTCAGATTCGCTTCAGCCGCAGGGTCCGGATTCAGCAAGGCGGCAGTTCTGCAAAGTGTTTTAACCCTGTATTGACCTAAGTATTCCTTTTCAGCCGGGTTCCCCACTTCAAAAATCAATAACACACGCTTTTACTAACAAATACATTGAATTTGTAACATTGAATTAATTATTTCAGGAAAGTAAGGGTTAAGAATGAGATGAATTTACGTTCTTTGTACAAAGCAGCTGAATGACCGTATTTCTTTGGCACTTTTATCGCAGTTAGAACTCTGCCACTTGAATCCAGCGTATTTGAAGGCACGACTCCTTTGGAGTATGGACTAACAAAAGTGACAGGTGCATCGAATAAGGGAACGTGACAATCTACTTCAGATACCCGCTTGTCTCGTTCTTTCCAGTATTTTATATCCACGTAGTCAGCTGCTCCAAGAGAAGATTTTCCTTTCGGGTACAAAATATTGTACTGGGCTGACCATCCATAGTATTTACAATATTGAGTCTTACTATCGTGACACTGCTGAGATTCTTCGTAAATTTCTTCGAATATTAGTGTACTATGGTCAGAAAACATTCAAAAATATTATACCATAAAAATCAGCATTTATCTAGATTTTCTAATATATTATTATTAGTTACTAAAAGTGCAATTCGGTGACAAAGTTGCAAGTATCCTGGTTGTAACTCCATGTGGCATGAACTTCTCTGACACCTTCCTTTAGTCTGTATTGCCTGTCCTATTATTATTGCAAAAAGTAAACATAAAACACCTGATCATTTTACTTTTTGACTTTACTGTAAGAAAAGTGGAATCCTGAATGGAATTTGTTTTAAAAACAGCTGTTATTCTATTAGTACTGAAAAACCGGCTTACAGAATTTGTTTTCTTTTGAGGTTCCTTTTCTGGTGGCTGTTTATAGTAACCCGGGTCTGCGTCGAAAACAAACATTCCTGGGTGCTGCGAAAAGAATCAAGAATATTAATTGTGGTTGTGCTTCTTTTAGGTTTCTTGATAGAGATGAGAGTCCAGAAAAGTTATTTCTGGAGTTCCTGTTTTAGTATTTTAGAATTAATTAATTTAATTACCGAGTTTGCTCTTGGAGGAGTGTAGGAACATGGAAGGGCGTTTCGATGGTCCCCGTAGACTGTGGTATGAGGATATTTGGAACAGGTTTTGTTACACGGCAGTTCCCGACTGAAATCTCCAACGGGGTAGCCCTCCTGGTCTTTGACCATCAAAAGCATCGCTGCTATTTTTCCCGTGGCATGGTGTCGTTTCTCGGCTTTGGTATGGAGGTTGTCCCGATTCGGATCCCCCACACTCCTGTTCATGAATACCCGGAAGTGGAGCCAGTTGTGCAAAAGTTCTCCTTTCAAAGAAATTCCGTTCACTTCAAGGAAATACGGGTTGGGAGCACCGACATCGGGAGGGCGGGGTTTTCCTGCCTTGTAAACCGGGGGTTTTTGGTTGTTATCCGTCGGTAATGGATTGAAGGCTACCGGGAAATTGTCATTCCAGATGTAGGAACCAACTCGTTCAAACCGTCTCAGTCCTGTTAGATCCCCTCCTATGTCCAGATGTTTAAGAAGGTCAAAGTTCTTGGTTTTATCGTCCCTTGGTCCACTTCTTTTATCTTTTTCACCCATCACGATGCAATTGTCAAATATTCCGTTTCCATTACTGCTTCGTACATCTGGCACTCTGATCACCTCCAAACATCTCGGCGATTCCTCCAATGGAAGATCACTTGTAAAGTATCTCGTGCATTCTTTCAAAAAAGTATCACCTGGCCGGAAAACTCCCAACAACAGAAACAGAAGTGGAAGCAGTTGTCGACGTCCACTCCGCTCCGCCATCGAATTCTTTTTCAAATTCAAATCCAAGTTTTCCCTTCCTAGCAAAATAATTGAGATTTTCAGAGAATTGACATTTGATCCTTATTCAATCAGATGTTCTTGGTTTGCTGGACTTGAAATTATGGAGTCGTTGGTCGAAAATCTTGTACGTGTAACAAACACATCCCTAATGGCAACTGGCAACAGTTTTCAGAGGATCAAAAAGGATAATGTAATATGGCACACAGTACAAAAGCAATTATAAGAAGATAATTTCAGCACCTGCACCTGCACCTAAATCAAAATATTAATTGCTTTCCACTGTTATCTCAGCAGCCATCTTTAGTCGTGGAAATATAAGTTACATTTTTCAACACTCCTTAGCAATATCTTGATGGCTTATTTTTATTTTGACAAAACTCAAAACTTTTCCGAAATTTGGCACAAATTGTAAAAACTAACAGCAAGCCAACAGAGGAGCGAAACACAGAGGTAGTCAACAAGAAAACAATATTTACGGTTGTCAGCAGCCCTTTACGTGTCTTGAGATTTTTATTTTCGTTTTGGGAAAATTAATTTTATTTGCTTAGCTTTGGAGATTTCAGATTTCAATTTATTAGTACTATACTTTTCATCTTTAGAGTTACATTTTACTATAGGAACCAGTCCTCGATTAAGGGTCAATAAAATAACCGCAGAACCGACACCCGTCAAAAACTGATCCGATTTTACTATCTTTTCATATACTTACCATGGTCTTCGTCTTCATTTTCGGGTTATTTTACCAGTTCCAGTTCAATGAGAGATTGCAATAATTATAAGTACTCCCATTCCAAGTATGTGCATAGTGTGTTGTGAACAAAATGCATTACAAAATTCGCGCTACGGTAGGAATGTTCTTCATCTCCAATGCAAAAGTACAGTACAGTCTTTTACTTTGTTCAACAAAATTTTCATCTGCGGGGCTTTTTGAAAATCTTTGAACTTGTGCAGAAACCCATATTTATTATTTTTTTTATACTGAAACCCAGTAAAATTATATTTGTATTTCGAAAATAAAATATACTGGAAACTAGAACGATTAGACGAAGGAGAATCTGCAAAGCAAAGCAATGAAATGTGAAAGCTAAAGCTACTACTGTAAAACAAAGATTTTCAAAAAGCCCCGCAGATGAAAATTTTGTTGAACAAAGTAAAAGACTGTACTGTACTGTACGAATTTTGTAATGCATTTTGTTCACAACACACTATGCACATACTTGGAATGGGAACGAGTACTTATAATTATTGCAATCTCTCATTGAACTGGAACTGGTAAAATAACCCGAAAATGAAGACGAAGACCATGGTAAGTATATGAAAAGATAGTAAAATCGGATCAGTTTTTGACGGGTGTCGGTTCTGCGGTTATTTTATTGACCCTTAATCGAGGACTGGTTCCTATAGTAAAATGTAACTCTAAAGATGAAAAGTATAGTACTCATGAGATTCTACTATGGTGATCCAGTTGAACTTTTTACAGGGGCTGAAATTCCACCTAAATTTTGATGAAGTTTTCTATGGCTACTAATAATAATCTCTAGGTGCCCTTTTGATATAATTTTCAATTTAAATGTACTTTACTTGAAAAGTCAAGGTGTTTCAGAGTGCCCCAATCACTACATGCATAATTTTGGTATTGCAGGAAAATAATCAGAACACTAAATCCTCGTGATTGGCGTGGTGATTAAAAAAACGATTTATTATAATCTCTGAAATTTTTGGCACATTCCTTAATTGACCTGTAGCTATAATTTCATCTATAAAAATTTTCCATTAGTTCGAATTTCATCAGAGTAGACATTTCCATCTCCTTCGGCTAGATAAGGCAAATTAATTGGAATGTTTATATTGTATTTTAACTAATTGACGTAATCCGAAGATAAATAATTGCACTTAACCCCAAATGATTTTATGATTACGATACCCAGAGTGGAATTTTCGCTTTTATTCTCGTCACATCTGTATAATCGTACACGCGAAAAATCATTTTAAGCTTTTAAGCCTAAACTGAACAACTTGATTACTAATTCCTAGTAAATCCCCTCGTGTTTGTAGTCATTAATCATTGTGATTGTGATGCAGGTGTCAACTTACTCGATTCATTTGCCAAATTATTGCACTCGGTTCAGTACAGTATTTCGCTATCTCTGCAAGTATATAAAGAGAAGTACTTACAAATATTTATTTAACATTCATTTGTATTTAGTACTCTTTCAACCTCAAAAATAATTTATAGGTATCTATACAAATATACCTTTTTACAAAAAATCAAAGTATACTAGTAATATATAGTACATAGTAAATATAGTAATAATAATATTCACTTGAAATGATAAAATTGAAATATTTAAATACATAGATTTTCAAAAGCAACGTTATTTCATCAACATGGAACTTAATCCTACAATAATTACCGTAATTATCTTATTATCTGGCAGTTTATTGGAAGCACAAGAAACATGTTCAGATTCACAGGTAATTTGTTACTAATAATATTCATTTTTTGAGATAAAAGATTAATGTATTGGATTTTCTGTATTTGGTTCAGTTTTCCTGTTTATTCAACGCTACCCATGAAAAATGCATTCCTGAAAATAGGGTAACATATTTAAAATATAGAAAAAATAAATAATTAACGAATTTTAACAAATTATGGTATTATTTTAGTATTAACCTTATTTTTTATTTACTAATGTATTTACTAAGATATTCAGTAATACCTAACAATACTCTACAATAATACATGACAGGTTTGCGATGGATGGATTGACTGTTTGTACGCTGACGATTTCGGAGCAGACGAAGAAGATTGTTGCGGTGATGATAATAATACAACATGTGCAACGACAACAACTACGACTACAACTACAACTACTACAACCACAACTACAACACTTCCACCCTGTACTGGAGTAAGAGCATATAAATGTTAAAAATTAAGTTTTAAAAGAATAATACCTTTATCCAGAGAGATTCTAAAGTCACGCAACATAGAGCACGTAGTGCTAAACTTTGGCACATTATGCTTCTAATTCCTATGTATGTGTTTACCCGCTCATACACATGCATTAGAAGCATGTCGCAAACTTTGGCACCAAGTGCCTTATATGTTGCGTGACTAAAGAATCTCGCTGTGCTTATGTATAACTGAGAATATTTTGTTTTCCAAGTTTACGTGTAATATTACCGGAAATTGTATTCCTATCGAATTGGTAAGGATTTTATGATATTACTATAAATATCAATGTATATCCTGTATTTTTACGTTATAAAGGTGTTATTAACTAAATGAGTAAATAATTATTGTAAAAGTAATACAATTTGTGTAAGGTATGTGACGGTAAACCGGACTGTGGATCTGGAGATTCCTCAGACGAACAACAAAATTGTCCGACGACGACAACCATACGTACCACTACGCCCTTTTGTGACAGCGGATTGGTATAATCATAATATATGCTGATTGGGTCTAATTTAAGTGAAGAATTGCAATTATGTCATTATTATGTCACAAACGTATGTTGAAAAGATAATGCTCTGGTGATAGATTGAGTGCCGTGAAGGAGGCGTGTGCATTGAACCTTGGTGGCTATGTGACGGGGGTTAGTCCGTTTTTGAAAAGCATTTTTTATTTTGTTATCAATGTGCAATCCAAGGTGCTTAGACAACGTATTTTCTCTACGTAGGTGCCACCATAATGTGTCTTAAAGAGAATACGACCACAAATAGGGGATGAATATGTAATAATTTTAACCATTGAGTTATTCTACTCAATTAATTAAATTTTCTTCCTTAAACTGTGGTCTAATCCATTTTTATAACAAAGTATGGAAACACCTAGGTAGAAAAAATACGTTGTCTAAGCACCTTGGTGAAATCAATAATAATTGAAGGAATCAGTTCTCTTTAGCAGTTATCTATTATAGAATAAAAGGATGCCTGTACGCTTGACAAAAGCCCGATTGGCAAAAACGGTCTTTTGGCAAATTTGCCTTTATCCAGAATTTTCAGAATAAAAACCAGAGATTATTTTTACGTATTTTTGCAGTGCGGGATTGTCCCCAAGGAAGTGACGAAGAGAATTGCTGATTCCATGAAATTGTCCACTAAATAGACAAAAAGGAAAACTTATATAGTTTCATTTACAATTTCACTTGTAATTTTAGGATACTAATACGCAATTATAATTTGTATATATTTCAGGGAATTAGAAGTAAAACGAATTTATCTTTATTGTTTGAAATAAATTTTGCATTGGTGAAAAATGTGTACATCTTTGAACAAATATATTATCAAGAAAACCATCACAATCAAACAAATGACACAAAATTATGAGTTTCGTGAGATTATCTGCGATAATTAGCATGAACTGGCACACTTCCCCTATATGTACATAAAATTCCCCGCTAAACAATTACACGAGCTTAAATGATAATTAGTAACTGTTTGGCAATAAAAATACATCTTGGATAAGATATTAATTTTTATATCTTGCATATAATTTTGGTTTGCGTAAATGAATTTTACTTTGTGAGGTTGGCTGATAATTGTTCTCAGAATTAATCCATTGAGGACTTAATCTCTATTCATGGAAAACCAATGGAAAACGATTCCATGTGCACAATGTGCAGCAATTAATCAAAGATAATTTGATAATGTCAAAAACTGTTAGATAATTTTGTTTGTGCACCAAATGGAAATCTATTCGGTTACCTTGCAAGATAATTATTAATCATTAATCCTTGTCATACATTTAATGCATTAATTTAGATTACTAAAATATGAACTGAACCCATTTAATTTACGGGTAGACATATCAATTGCATACTTTAGTTTTAAACGATTGGTCAATTGTCTGTAATATAGTTTGATATTTGATGGTAATAGTAGTCGAATTGGGCGAAGGAGATTTCAGTTAATTAACAGTTTTATTACCGAAATATTATTTATTTGGGGCAAAATGTTTTCAAAAATTAAATTCATTACTGGTGTTGGTATTCTGTGTTTTATACAACTGTGCTACGCATTTCGACCGGAAGTTACAATGTTCCTGGAAGACAACTACACCGGGACTGCATTGACTCTAATGGATAAAGAACCCTTGCTGACAGATTTGGCTCCTCGTATTACCAATAACTACAAATCCAGATGCTTCAATGGAGCGTAAGAATCCAAACTATAGTTTAACAAAGAGAGAAGAAAAATATTTGCTTTTCGCGGAATAGTATATTTTCTTTTTGCGGTATAGCATATTTGTTTTTCGCGGAATGGTATATTTGTTTTTCGCGGAGTGGTATACTTACTATTTGCGGAATAGTGCATTTGTTTTTCGAGGAATTATATATTTGCTTTTAGAGAATAGTATATATTTATTTGTTTTTCGCGGAATAGTATATTTGTTTTTCGCGGATTAGTATGTTTGTTTTTCGCAGACATATATTTTAGTTTTACTTAGGAGCGATTTTTAATTAATTTAAATGTGTTTTCTTTTTCTTTACTAAAAATTTAGGTGGGCATTTTACTCCCAGGAGAATTACACTGGAGCTACGTATTCAAACATTCACTGGTTCCCTGACACCGTACGAAGTTACAATAATTCCTTCGGAATTCAGGATGGGTCAGCCAGATATCTGGGACCACAAGAAACAAACACTCCGTCGATTTCCTTTTACTCAGAAATCAACTTCGGTGGTGAAGAATTGATTATTGACGGACCCGCGAATACGGATTTTCCATTCGCACCCAAGTCTTATTTCACTACTGGCTTTTCCAATTGGACTTTATACAGCGGAAGCAACTTCAATGGAAACGTTTCTTGTTTCAGGTCAACTAATGAATATCATTTAATGTCAACCGCGGAAGCAGATATTCAAAACGTTGGTTCTATGTTAAGAGGCTGCATGGGCAAATAAAAACCGATTATTTTGCAATGCACGTTTCGGTTTGCATTTGCAACATCACAATGATTATAGAATACAATTAATTATATAATAAACTCTAACTGTATATTTATATAATAATATTCTCTAAAACTGTAAAATTGGCATATGCGAAAATATAATTTTGATTTAAATTGAAATAATAAAATATTGTGATGTAGCTGTGATTGAAAAGTGATGCAGTCGGCTCTTTTCCGAAGGCTTACATATATCGATCCACTTAATAAAAGTTGACTTTGCCATAAAATAAAAATTTTAATTTTCCATAAAAAACTCATTTGTCTGATAGTTAAACGAAGAACCCTAATTTAAAATACCTCAAGAATATAAACCGTATATCAAGATTTAAATTTAAAATCCCCTAATTTTAATAACATTTGCAATCATTTTACATCGACAATAAAAGCTGAATTAAAATGTTAATTTGAAACTATTTATAATTTTTATTTAAATCATGGTATACACGATTTTCATTCTTGGAGTATTTTTTAAATTGCAGTTCGTTTTATATTTACGAGGCGTTTTATGGAAAAGGGAATTTACAGAAGCCATTATTTTAAGGAACAGTGAGTTTTTATTATGGCGAAAAAAATTAAAGTGTTTTTTGTATTTTCTTTCTTCTGTTACTATTTTATTTTCTGTTATTCCGCAGAATTCTTGTACAATTTAAAGTTTTTATTTTATGCGCATCATTTTTTCCAAATAATACATGTTCTTTGTCTCCTGACTGTCGCAACAGAACATAATTAAGTTATCAATGTCTATGCCACGGTTTAAGGTTACCAGTAAGTACAAGCAGAAACTAAAAAATGTTCATTGCTGACAGAAGTGAAAGAATTGTGAAATCAGGACGGCATTATTATGTAATATGACAATCAAACCGCGCAGCACTTTGGCAGTTTAATAATGAAACGCTGGTTTCGCAATTAATGGGCAGAAATGAATGAAAAGATGAATAAAGAGATACCTGTAACGGCGCAGTTGTAAAAGTCCTTTAAACACAATACTGTATAGAACCACAGAACTCTTAAATTTCTAAAATCGTTCTTACAAAGAATCGGCTGTCAGTATCAGTCTTCAATTTCCCAAATTACTTACCTAAGCGAGCGGTAAGCGGAAAATGCCACGAAACACAGCAAATTGGAAATGTCACAAAAAATTACATGTTGTAAGTCAACTGGAACCGGAGGAACAACTTCGGTCAGCCAATTACCCCTTTCTATTTGATTTCCCTACTGTGCGCCATATAATCTAACTTACATGCCAATTTTGGAAATCAATGAGAATTGTTCTGACTCAATAACAAACTATTTTAAACAAATACATAAGAAAGTAGCGGAAATAAAAATATTTTTACTATTTACCTTTCAAAATAGCGTTTTGAAGTTACTCGAAGTTATTTGAAGTTGTTTGAAGTTATTTCAAATAGTTTGAAGTTATTTGAAGTTGTTTGAAGTTATTTGAAGTTGTTTGAAGTTGTTTGAAGTTGTTTGAAGTTATTTGAAGTTATTTGCAGTTACTTGAAGTCATTTAAAGTCATTTGACGTTGTTCGCAGTTATTTAAGTTATTTTAAGTTATTTGACGTTATTTTAGGTCATATGTGAAGTTAATTGCAGTTTTTTAAAGTTATTTGACATTATTTCAAGTCATTTGAAGTTATTTGAAGTTATTCGAGTTCTTTGAAGGCATTTTAAAATGTTTGAACTAATTATTTATCTTTTCATGAGTTATTAAGCGAACAGACGGACAGACAGGCTATTGAGTTCATTGCTATAAAGAAGGTTTCTGCTTGTTAATAAATATCCAGTATTATCTAGTATTTCATCAGTCACATTTCGCTCTGGGAGTGTATTGTATTTAAGAATTCGTGTAATATTTGACTACCTTCTAATCCCTGGACTGTTGAATTTTACTTTAGCATGCTGTGATTGTTAACATTGTTTTTTCATTAAGTAGCATGTCATAAATGTAGCCGTATACATTGTCAGCATTGTTTGTTAGACTGTCCTTCATGAAATGTTTACAATAGGATTGTAAAAAGTGAGTAGGCGAAGGAAAATAGTTCAGTTTGAGAATTATAGCATTGACGTAACTAACTCTTGATTGTCCGTTCGGTTTGCAAATAAAAGACAAGGAGTAAACGGTAAATAGGCCAGAAAAGAATTACAAAACTAGCAATTTCAATTTACGAGGACGCTTATTGAGTTTTGGTGGAACAACAGAACTGGACTTTCTTTGTTTAACTTGGGACACTACTAGTAAAGTATTATTCCTTCTGTATTCCTACAGTGATAAATATCAGAGCCGAGTCTAAATAATTTCTGAGCGTTTAATATTTAATTATTATACAGTCCTACTGTATTTATACAGGTAGGATTGAACATTTCGTTCCATTGGCATTTCTAGTACAATAATAGGAAGTTGGCAACTTGGCTTTAAACTTACTCAAATAACTGTTGCCTATACATATATTCAGGCAGCAGTATACAATAAATACAATCCGGTGTATTATAAACATATTTTTCAATACCGAAACTTATTTCTTCATTTCCTTTTGAGTTTGCATTATTTACTTGCTATATACGTAAGTATATATAATTTTATGCATATAGAACTTTGCAAATAATACTTATACATATTATTGACATTATACAATTTAAAGCAAAGTTAAATGAACTATTGCTTTACTTATTTCAATACATTTAAATGTCTTAGTATTATCCCAGCAGTAACCTTCTGTCGACTTGCGCAAAATAAATGCAGTTGTAACCCAGAAATTTTCTCTTACTCATTCAGCTTCCGTTTTCTGAACTGACCGGACTATTTTGCTAATAAGAGAACTCGGATTTAAGTTTTTTCAACATTAGTTAAATTCTAAAATATTTCATTCACCTTAAAAATTGTGAAAAATGTGCCTAGTAATGTTACTATATACTTTAGGATATAAAGTTGCAAAAGCTACAGTGCTCTATCTGTGAATTCACATTTACTTATTACAAATACATAGTGCAAATTATTTAAGATGTGGGGACGTTTTCATGAAGTGGAATTAAATAGTGGTTACAAAATGCCAATCATCGGGCTGGGAACTTGGCTGGTAAGAACTTTCAATTTTCTGCAAGCTTAAAATTCTCAAAAATGCAATTTTGTATTTATTTTTGCCGTGTTTTGTTAGAAAAAAATAGAAGTATTGTAAAATCTGGGGCAATATTCATATATTTTGACAAATTTTCTTGCTTTTTACAGTCAAGTCCTGCAGATGTGGTTAAATCGATAGATGCTGCATTGGAAATGGGTTATCGCCACATTGACACAGCCTATGTTTACAGTAACGAAGAAGATATCGGATTTGCCCTTAAAACTTGGTTGGAAATCTCGCAAATAAAACGGGAAAATATTTTTTTAACTAGCAAAGTATAAATTTTATTTAGTAAAATTTTTTTAATTTAATTTTTTGAGATAAAATAAAAATAATTCTTACGTATCCATTTTTGCAGTTACCCCCAATCGGAATGCACGAGGGAAAAGTAACTAACTTTTGTCAGCTGTCTCTGCAGAATTTGGGAGTTTCTTATCTAGATCTTTACCTTATTCACTTTCCTGTTGGACTGAAGTACAACAGCGATTCTGATATCTATCCGAAAAATGAGAATGGAAGTTTTGCAGTCGATTCATCTACTCCTTTGGAAACTGTTTGGAAAGAAATGGAAGAGCAGGTGAAAAGCGGAAGAGTAAAATCAATAGGACTTTCCAATTGCAACCAAAAGCAAATACAACGAATTTGCAAAATCGCAGAAATCAAACCAGCTGTTTTGCAAATCGAACTTCACGCTTACATGCAACAAAAAGGACTCCGGGAATTTTGCAAAAAGAATGGAATTGTCCTCCAGGCATATAGCTCTTTTGGTAATTATCCTGCAGAATACAAAAATTGATGCTATTTCTATTTGTAAAATGTGTTATGCTAAAAATAATTATCAAAATTTTGTAAAAACGATTTAAAATAACCGCGCAGTTAACAAAAAAGGGGAAAAAGCTGAATGGCGCTTTCTTAAAACACAAAAACAACGTTTAACAAAATAATCTTCGTGTAGCTTTCTGCTTTTTTGAGAAATTTAAATTTTTAAAATTTTGTTACACCCCATGTTCTTAAATTCCTAATAATCTATAGTTTTTTGCTAACCCAATTGTATCGTAGTCGCCTAATTAGTAATAGAAGCAACATTTTTTATTTATTTTCTAGATTTATACTGGATTTTAAATTTATGTTTAGCTAATCCTGGAAGAGATGATTGGCTAATTGTTAACAAAGACAATGTTTCTCTTCTTCAAAACGAAGCAGTCAAGAAAATAGCTGACAGGTGCCACAAAACTCCGGCGCAGGTTCTGCTCAGGCATTTGATTCAGCATCAAATTGTCGTAATTCCCAAAAGCATCCATCCTGAGAGAATTAAAGAAAATTTTGAGGTTTTTGATTTCTTTTTGACACCCAGTGAAATGGAAGCCATGGATCGACTGGACAAAGGAGCTAAGGGACGCACTTTGGACTGGAGTTTTTTTGGACCTGAGTAAGTATTTATTCCAATAATATTGTAAAATTATTATTATTTGATTTATTGTTGTATTAAATTGTTTACTTAATAATTGGATTATTCTGTTTTTAGATTCAAGAGTCAGCCGGAATATCCATTCAATGAATACTAATATGAATGCTTTTACTAATGAAATTCGAATACCAATTATTGGCGCATAGAAAAGACCCCAAGAATAATGTCCCTTGTATTATTGTGATATTCTTAAAATACTCCCCCTTAAAACTGTTTGTAAATGTCTTTTATTTTATCCTTATTTTAGAGACAACTTTCTTAAGTATTTAAACATAATTTTATATATCCCTTAACGGTCCCTTATAAATTGTCCCTTAACGGGACTTTTTAATTCGGATGGTGCCCCAAATGATGCCCTAAATATGTCACACTTTTCTCAAAATAAGCATTTTACCACCAGGCACATTTTACCCCTTTTTACTGTAGCTGTACTATAAATAAAAAAGTGAAACAATGTTTAACAGCAACAATTAGAAAATTTTATTCCGAAACTTTAAAGTATTATTATTTGGCACATTATATATCACTCAATGAATCAGTTATTACTTCAGAATGGTACAGAATACATGTTTCAATTCACATTTATAATAATTTGATCATCGCAAATGTAAGCAGGAGAAGATTTTTTGTATGACTCATCTTGACGACACCGAATCCCTCCTACAAACGCCCTTATTTACAATGAATTGTATTTAAAGCGGCTTAAAGAGTATGTTAATTGTCTTACAAATATTTAAATTGGGTTAAACTGAAATGAGAAGCCGATGTATTTACTTAGGCTTATTTGGCTTTGCTTAAATGCATTAAAAGCTTAAAATTATTATTATTATAATCACTTTTGGTGCACGTAATTAGGTTGACTAGTAGTGGACATATAAATTAGAATTTAAATGAAGTAGAAGACAACGAGATAAAAAAAGGTTGGTGGTTAGCCAAACATTCATTCCCCCATTCCTTGCTGTATTCTCTCAGAAGTCACAATTATTACGGCTGCCAATTAAAGCGGCTTACAAATACTGAATTTAGTCTTTAAAAAGCATTTATTTGGGCTTAAAAGGGTATTAGCTTAAAAAAGTAGGTTTGTGGCTGAAGGGTTGTAACTGTCGGCAAACTAGTAAATGTTAGTGAAAATCTAAATGCGTGTACTTTCTTTTTTATGTGTACTTATTTGGGATGACTGGACAAAAATAGGGGATTTTGCAGTTCCACAATTCAATTAAATTCAATAGATGAATTTATTATAGTCTGTAACACAAGCAAACAACAATTAGATTAAGTACTGATTAGAATTACACTAGAAAATGCTTTGAAAAGCAAATTGCAGAGGAGCTGAGTATTTTTCACCTTCTTGGAGATGAAAACCTATCGAACTGAGTTATTAGATAGAAAAAAACCAATTGAATGTGTAAAAGATTTTCTCTAGGCTAGTTTGGCGGGTATTACTTTTAAATATACATTATCGCAATACCAAACATTCTCCCGCACGTTGAAATAATGATTTCAATAATGAAAGGAAACAATAATAGAATATGGTAGTTTTAACTTAATACAATTATTAGGAAATCGAAATTAAATGTATCAATAGCACTGAATATTTTTAATCCTCCATCGGTAACGGAGAGATTTTCACCACTGGACGTTTGATGTCCCCTTCTGGAGTTTTCAATGTAACAACTCGAACAATTCCGTCTTTTCCTGGGTGAAGTTCCTGAACTCGTGCCAGTTTCCATTTCGTTGGCTGGAGCTTTTCGTTCTTGAGAAGAACGACGAGGCAAATGTAGGCTTTTGTGGTTTTTTGAGCTCCTTTTCCTCGCACTGAAGACACTTTCAAAGATAACGGTCCCGCGTAGTCAATTCCGCAGTGAAGAAACGGACGGGATGGTGTGAGTCTTGCAGCAGGCAAATTTCCCATCAGAGGTTGAAGAGTCTTAGGGTTTTGTCGATGACAATCCACGCATTTTTGTATAAGTCGCACAACGTCACGTCCAGATATTATCCAGTATTTTCTCTGGAGCGTTGAGAGTAGAAGTTGAGGGCCTGCATGAAAATTCTTCAAGTGTTCGTGTTTAATTATTAGTTTTGTTAAAATACTTTGCTTTGGAAGTAACAAGGGGTGCTTTTTATCTGCACTGACTGGAGCCAAGTTGATTCGCCCACCAACTCTCAATGTTTCGTTTTTATCCAAGAATGGGTTGAGGAACAATAGCTTGCTTTTCGGAGACAGTGTTTTCATATTCTTTAGAGATTGAGTTTCTTCTTTGAATTCCTTAGCTTGAGTTTCCTTAATCCAAAACATCAGTGAATGGTTGTACTCATCAGCTGTGAGAAGTCCCAGTTGCTGATTTTCATGTCTTTTGCACAAACAATTCTTGATAAATCGTTTGCAGTAAGCTGTAATCCGGAGAGTGGGAAGAGAAGAACAGTCCGTGAAGAGATGGAGCAACGTCTTGTCCAATGCAATGTGGGATATCACGATGGATTTTCTCTCTTCGATTTTCTCTTCTCCAGTTTCTTTTGAAATTTTGGAGATAGGTAATTTCTCTTCGTGTAGCCAGGCTGGTCCCTGCCACCACAACGGATGATTTACTAGAGCAGAAGGAGATATTCCTCGGGAGGCACAATCTGAAGGATTGTCTTCGCTCGAGACATGATTCCACTGCTCCTACGTGCTTGAATTTTGGATTTCTGCTACACGGTTAGCAATAAACGTTTTCCATCGTTGGGGAGATGACCGAATCCACGCGACAACAATTGTAGAGTCCGTGTAAAAGTTTGGACTTTTCATTTCCATCGCCAAAAATTCCTGCACCAGTTCAGTCAATCTTGTGAGAAGAACGGCACCACAAATTTCCAGACGAGGAAGGGATATTTGTTTTAATGGAGCCACTTTTGTTTTGGCAGCTACCAATTTCACTTTGATTTCTCCGTCTTCATTGCAGCAACGAATGTAGACGGCAGCTGAATACGCTTTCTCCGAAGCATCGCAAAATCCAATGAGTTGATGCTTCGATGATCCTTCTGCTAAGATATAGCGCTCCAAATTAATGTTTTCAATTTCCGGAAGCTCTTGAACGTATGTTTTCCATACTTCGCACAAGTCCTCGCTTAACGTCTGGTCCCAGGTTAGATTTCTTTTCCACAGAAATTGAAATAGGATCTTCCCTTTGATGGTGGTAGGAGACAGCCATCCAAGCGGGTCAAAGACTTTAGCTAAATCAGATAACATAGTACGTTTAGTTAAAGTTTCACGATTAGGAGGAGGTACGACAGAGAAAGAGAACATGTCAGAAGCAGGATTCCATGCAATGCCTAATGTTTTGATTGTTATTTGTGTGTCAAAGCGAAGAGACAGTTTTGTTTCACGACATTCGGGAGGTAGGCATTCCAATGCTGCTGTGCAATTTGAAGACCACTTCCGAAGCTCAAAGTTTCCTCTCTGTGTCAGTTGTAGAAGTTGTTGCTGTAGCTGGAGTGCCTTTTCTTCGTTTTCATCACCAGACATAAGGTCATCTACGTACATGTCTTGAACTACAACTTTTGAGGCTTCCTTTATAACACCATGATGAGGCATGTGGAAATGTTCTTGGGGAGATAAACTTGTAGTAGTTATTTCCTCCATGTGGTTTAGATCGAGATATTCTTGCAAAACTTCTTGATACTGCTTTTGAAATTTCGGTTGAGTAGAGAAACGTCGTTCCATTCTTTTAAGTCGTTGCACTGCAAGATGTCTCGATTCTCCTATAGCTTTTCGTTGAGTCCGAAAAGGAAGACGAACTGTGTACACTCCGTTCGAGTTACGGGAGTGCGTTTCTTCAAAGTGCTTTTCACAAGCACTTTCCTCACTTGTTAGAATTGTTTTCTTTGGAATTTCTTCTATTTCCCAAAATCTATGAAGAGTTGTATCCAAATCACAATCCATGTGATTGACTGATATTGTTGGAGGTGATGAAGCGCAAGGGGCCTTTCCGGTGAGCACCCATCCAAACACTGTGTTCATTGCAGTTGGTGTTCCACTTGGGCCTTGAACGATTCCTCCCAGGAAGAGTTCTCCATACACGTCTCCTCCAAGTAAAATGTCGATTTCACCTGGCATGTGAAATGACGGATCAGCTAACGGTAGATTTAAAAGATGTGGCCATTGCTTCGGGTTGCACGGATGATGTGGTAATTCTTGAGTAACTTTTGAAAACACAAGAGCATTCATATCCAGACAAAATTCTTTATCCGCACTGGAACGTAATTGTAGCTTTGTAGACGTACGACAAGATCCAACAGAAATTCCTCCAAGACCAGAGACGGGCACCTGGACACGATTTCTCTGCAGGCCAAGTCGCTGAACACAATGCTCTCGAACAATACTTGCATGTGATGCTGAATCCAACAGAGCTCGACATAAATGTTCATTCCCACGAGAGTCTAGAATTTTAACGATAGCAGTGCTAAGTAAAACTTGGGTAGTGACTGGAACATCACTCACGAGCATAGTAACGTTTGATTGGACATCCTTTGTTACTTCAGGGGTATTTTGCTGTTGTTTTAATTCTTCTAAGTGTAGAAGTGTATGGTGCTTCTTGGAACACTTTCGGCAGTCGCCACTCTTACAAGAAATACTGGAATGGTTGCCGCGTAAACAATTAAAGCATAATCTCTTCTGCTTCGCCAACTTTATCCGTTCGGGGACAGGGAGCTCCAAGAACTTTTCACATTTGTATATCAAATGTTCTTCGTTGCAAACATCACACTTTTTTGCAGAAGAGCTGTCAATTGTTCCGTGATGAACCGCAGTAGTAGATTTGCTTGTTGGCTGAGGAGCCGATTTTGCCTTGACGTTGCCCACCTTTGCAGCTGCAGTAACTCTTGAATGCTGGTCCAAGAAGTCACAAAACGTTTTGATTTTAGGAAGTTCATCGTTCTTTAGGGATCGTTCCCACTGCAGTCTTGACTCTGGATCCAACTTTTTTGATATTAAATGAACAAGAATAACGTCAGCAATATCTTCGGGTGGAATACCCATCACCGTGAATGCTCGCACACATTCATTAGTAGTGTCCACTAACTTTCTCAATGCTGAGGGGTTCTCTTGTACAATGTTTTGCTGTGCAAACAAACGATCAAGGTTAGCCTTCAGAATTTCACGTTTGTTTTGATACCTGTTTTTCAGCATAGACCAGGCTTCAGTATAATTTCCATCAGTGACCGGAAGTGATTGAATGAGAAATGCAGATTCTCCTTTCAAGGCGGCTTTCAGGTACTGCAGTTTCTGTGCGGCGGATAATTTGTTGTTGTTGTGGACTGATGCTGTAAATAAGTCTTGAAAGGAAATCCATTCGTGTATTTCCCCAGAAAAGGTAGGAAGCTCCAGCTTGGGTAATTTTATTTCTGCATTTCCTCCTGGCATTGCAGCTGTTTCAGTTGTTCCAGACGATCCCGGAGTTCCTGCAGAGAGAGATTTCAAGATAATTTTTAATTGTATACTCATAGCAGTGAGTCTAGCATCTTCCAATTCAAAAGGTGTATTGTTGGCTTCAACTTCAGCAATAGTTTTGCACTGATTAACAATATGATTGTTAAGATCCTCATGTGCTTCGAATAAATAATCCAGTCTCTTGAGATGCTCCTTGACTTGTATTTCACTGGTGAAAGGCGTAGTTGTATGCTTGTCCACAATTGACTTCAAACTATCGATCCGTTTGACTAGAGCTGTCCTTTTCTTCAGTAGTTTATCCATTTTAGAATCACAATAATTTTTTCAATAGGAAAACTCACACAAATGTTTAAGTTCAAAGTATTAAATTGATGTTTTCATTTAGGAAATGAGTAAACATGCAGTTATAGTAATATGAAGATCCAGTGATGACTGATCATGCAAAATTACCCACAAGTGTTTGATAGATGATACCGACAGTTTTTCTCAGGGAGATTTTCGGTTTTCAATGTTGAATGTTGAAGTCCAGACCTGACAGCTTCAATTTTTCGAGATGAGAGCTCCAGATTTCGACGTTACTGATGACACTGGTTCAGTTTTACGCTGTATATGACAATGTGGCGTACGAAGGACCAAGATGAAGGGTTGTAACTGTCGGCAAACTAGTAAATGTTAGTGAAAATCTAAATGCGTGTACTTTCTTTTTTATGTGTACTTATTTGGGATGACTGGACAAAAATAGGGGATTTTGCAGTTCCACAATTCAATTAAATTCAATAGATGAATTTATTATAGTCTGTAACACAAGCAAACAACAATTAGATTAAGTACTGATTAGAATTACACTAGAAAATGCTTTGAAAAGCAAATTGCAGAGGAGCTGAGTATTTTTCACCTTCTTGGAGATGAAAGCCTATCGAACTGAGTTATTAGATAGAAAAAAACCAATTGAATGTGTAAAAGATTTTCTCTAGGCTAGTTTGGCGGGTATTACTTTTAAATATACATTATCGCAATACCAAACAGTGGCTTATTACATGTATTTAGTTACATGTATTTTCTTTTTCTGGTATATATCCATAAGAATAGTCGTGAGGGTAATTTTAAATGGATTCTATTTTCTGTAATTTTTGCCAAGGCGTCTGCTACCATTTTAATGCAATTCATGTCATTGCCATAATTGAAAAAGTCTTGTTCTCTTTCATTGGTTTTTATAGTTTCAATTAATTTGAGAATCTTTGGTTTCTCAAATGTCCCCCTCTGAATTGTATATTTTTCCATTCTCTCCCCGAAATCCTTTAAAGAGTCAACTTCCTGTAACGCAATTATGCAATTATCTACACCTTTGACAAACAATTCCGCGGTAAGTAGGACTCTTTGTCCTTTTTCTATATATTCAATAACCAGAAGATGATGAGCGCTGTAACCAAACAATGCAGTTAATTTAGCAACTCCGAGGCAACTATATTCCTCATCAATTAATATTTCCGTTTTCTCTTTAATGACATCCACAAGGGCAACTGCAGATTTATCCGGGAATTTTCGAGAGAATATTAACTTGCAGTTATTCACAAGAAGATATCCAAAATTACTTTCGGAAATTTCAAATTTTTCATAGTTATATTCAGTTGTCAACTTTTCAATCCACGAATGAGAAATAAAGTTTCCCGAAATGTCCAATACTTCCAGTGTTTTTAATTTTTCACTTGTTAGTGTTTCAATAAACTTGTCAAAGTAGGCGTCGCTTAAGAAAATGTAGTTTCGGTCGAGAAATAAATGTTTAAGGTTTGAGTTTTGTTTGACTGAAATTTCTTCTAGCAATTTTAGCAATCCGTTAATCGTTATCTTATTATTCGAAAGAATTAGTGTGTGGATGTTAATTCCACGAATGAAATTTATCAACCCATTATCCGAGGAATAATACTCGGAAATATCTTTATCTGTTATATTAGATCCACTGAAATCCAAATGTTTAAATGAGAGAAGAATGTTCTTCAAGGGAGTAAATTCTGTAAAGAATATGTTAGATATTGCCCTTATCAAGTCAAGTTTAGTCTGGTGGTCTAAACGAGATTCGACCATATCTTCGCAAGTTGTAATTCGCTGTGTGAGCATTTCTCTGTATTTTCTCCAATCATTAAACGTACTGCCAAGATCACAGTGTGGTGATTGAGTTTTTTCAATCTTTGTTGCAATTTCTTTATATTTCTTCAAGTCTTTTAAGTTTGCTTTAATGGTAAACTTCTTGAAATCTTTGTCCATGTTCAGACGAATATTTCGACAACATCGATCGACACCAAGAGTTGTTATGCAGCTGTCGATATACTCCGAGGGAATTTTGTGTTGGCTTTTAAATGTTCCGTAGTGAAATTTACCATTAGAAATGTAAACTGCAAACCAAATTTGACTTTTATGGTGAATACTGCAAATTAAATGAAAAAGTTGTTTAAAATTCTGAGGAGTCATGTGTTTAATAAAAGATTCCACTGTGCCAACTTTGGGTTTCAAGGCAGAATAAATGTGATATCCTAGATCTACATCATTGATATATTTGCACAGGATTTCCAACCCATTTGTCATCATGTATTCATTATCATGGAACGGCAAACCAAGAACTCCAGGCGTTCCCGGATGTTCCGCTACATTTTGAGCCATAAAAGATATTTTCTGTTTCTCGTCGATTCCAATCCCGCAATTTGCTTTCATATAACATTTTTCTAGTCGACTCTGCTTATCTACATCTCCCAGAGATATTGTTGGTGTTGATCCAAGTTGGTATTCCCTGCAAATCTTTCGTATTTGTTGTGACACACGATTTTTTAGTAAACTTGTCTTATAAATTTTCAGAATTGCCTTCACTTCTAATGCATTTGCGTTGATTCCCGCTTTCAAATATTTCGGGTAACCATTTAGGTCCGATAAAGTTGTGTAATTTTTTAATATACCTTTCGCCAAGTCAATATCTTCTTCAGACACTAAATTAGAAAGGAATTCTCTAACAGTATCTAGTTTTAAGTGATTCTGCAGTACATCAACTATTTCTTTTATACATCCATTACTATTCTTTATCAATCTTTTTATTTGGTTTTCATTGAAACGCCTTTTCTGAACTAGATTGTATGTGGATACATATATAGTAGACATCTCAGAAAAAGGGTAAGCGAACTGATGGCCTTGCAATTGAGCTAATATATGGGAATTAGAAATGTACCAGTTTTTGAATATTTTTTCTTCTACTTTTGCAAAAAAACCACATTCACTTAATTCCCCAAGTACAGTCATCAGCTCAAGACTATATTCTGACTCTGGTTGATTTTGAATGTATCCGCAAATAAATTGAGATACATCTTTAGGAATATCTTTACCGTGATACAACATCAACAAGGTTAATACTGCTTGCAATTTCACTTTCCTTCTAATATTCTGTTCTGCTAGAAAAATCAATTTTCTTTTGATTTCTTCACTGTCTAACTTAAAAGTCGAAATCCATTTGAAAAGGTTTTCATAAAGTTCGAACATATTTAAACCTTCGCCCAATGCTGTAGATATGTACTCCGACAATTTTTCCAACACTCGATCATTATTTTTCAAAAATTTTAGGCTTTCTATAAATTCTATATTTCCATATACATATCCTTTGCTTGAGTTGACTAAGTTCTCTATGAGACTACTAGAATTTTTTATTTGGGGTTCCAAAGATTGACAAACTCTTAGCACATCATTTTCGGTTACAAAATCATATTCCAAAAAGCGGCACATTGCTATTTTTGACTCGCGTTTACGTAAATTGCTAATTATAATATGAATCTTCATTTTTGACGGCAGTAACATTAGATGATCTAGCGTTCCATCTATAGTAGTAGTTTCCTCCAGAGTTTCACAAAGAGAATAAATGAAACGTTCGCTCTCTTTACAGTGAGATAACTGTTTGCACAAGAGTTTCAATTTTGTCAAGTCTGGTTCACTCGTTGATTTTATATATTCTACAAGTTCTGGTGGAAAACGCTGTAACCTAAGTTGGGAAGTAATTAAATCGGAAATAATTTCTAAATTTCCTTTTCTTAGTATTAATTGGACAAGCTGATGGGGTAGTTTTGAAAATTTCCTTAGGTTACGATTCGCTCTTCCAGAAATAAATTGAAATACTTCTTCATAGATATCGTTGAATCTTTTGGATGATTCCAAATTGCTACATTCAGCAAGACAATTACACAGAAGAGGGTAATGGTAATTACCAAGCAAATCAAATGGATCTGCCTCCAGACAATCAAAGAAAAATGTTAAATTTGAGTTATTTTTTTCCATTTTTCCTTTTTCATTTTTTCTGTCGAAAATTCCTGCCGTGAATTGAAAAACGAGACTCAGTCTGGGATTATATTTTTTAGAGGCAATAAACTGTTTTAAGAAACCGGAATCTTTCTCAGCATGACTGACAACATCTAAAGCAGCAAAATACTCACAAATTGTTAGATGAACGAATTCAAAAGTGTACCATTCTTCTATTCCATCGTTACCTGAACTTTTGTTAACAAAAGGGGCATTATTTATGGAATCCCACATATTTCTTGGCAACTTGAAATCTTCTGTACTAAAATCTAATTTTCCATCACCCACCCATTTCCTTCCCAATCCACAAAGACTGTGATGCAACACATCGCGTAACTCTCTTGTGTATTCATCCCCAGTTCTTGCTTGAAAGGTCTCCCAAAGCTTCCTGAAGAGAACTTCATAAAGTTGTGTTATTGTAAGGGGCTTCCTAAAATATTCAACATCTTTCCAGCAAAATAAAAATATATCCAGTAGAATTGGAATTGAAGTGAGGTCATTTACTACAGATGTCTCCATATAATTGGTAACGTTGGAAAATTGATCCAGAGAATTGGTTTCTGTTAAGATTTTTCGAGTATATCGACGAATATTTTCCGCGTTGAATCCCGTGACTTCAAACACCTGGTCGAATTCCTTTACATTCACGTATGCAAACGGCCTTGTGGTTAAGATTACGTTCGTCTTGTTATAAAATGTGTTTACTATGTTTGACAACCGTGAAAATTCGTCTTCTTTCAGTGAATGATAAATTTCGTCCCAGCCGTCCAGAATATACAAAATATTTTCATTACACATAAGTGAAGTCCAAAATTTCTTATCTTTTCCACTTGCTTCAAATAATCTTTGGATCACAATCCCACAATTTAACGGATTTCTTTTTTCCAAAAGCATTTCAAAATGGGGCTGTTTTAAATTTCTTAAAGGGATCCAAATTATATCTGTAAATATATCTTTTCCAATTCTTTTAACGTAGAAATCATAGATTAGTCGTTTGCAAATTGTTGTTTTTCCAGTTCCAGGACTTCCGTACACTAAAGTTCGATTTTTGTTACTTGTGAGAATATCCTTTGGTTCTATTGTAATTAATTTGTCCCTTTCAATTCGCCGCCCGAAAATTTTCTCGTCCCTCCGAATGTTCACATTACCTGTGTCTTTCCCGTATTTCGCGTTCCCGTTTTCTACTTTATCTTTTTCACATATTTGTATACCTTCTAAATTCACATAGAAATCTTCAATTCCCAATTTCACCTTAGTGTGTACACTTTTGATTATACATTTCTCCTTATAACACGTTTTCCACAGATTCCCATTTGGTCGACAATCTGCAGACATTTTTAAAGTACAGTATGGAAGGTTGTTTTAAGCATTCCTATAATTGAAATTAATACCGAATCAGGCAATAAACAGTAGATACGATTCCATCTTTCATTTTTATTAATGTTATTAATTGACTTTGACTGTAATCATAAAAGATTAAAACTTACAATTCATTGCGAGATGTAGACGTCATTTATACATTAGACTTTAAAAACTGGCAATGGTGCTTCCAAATAAATTCGTCAATATTTGATTTGTCAAACATATCCTCGTTTTTCAATTGCGATACTGCAAAAACACAGAAATTTGTTTTTGTATAGTAGATTCACTAACACTACATAGCAAAATTAGCGTCATTGAATAATAAATATGCTATATAATCATCATATGTAATACAAGCCGATCTTTTTTTGCACTTTTGCCAGTTTATTTTTAGTGCTGCATTTTTGGTTTTGCTTGTGATTGTTAGTGTGACTTTATTTTTTACCAGCACGTTCTAAAAATAACTAAAGTATTGGAAGTTTATTTTAAGAGATACAAACAGCAAAGGGCAGGAAATATAGAATGGAAGAAATGGTAGAATATAAAGAGTGTGGTATAGTGGAATTGCAATGCTCATAACTTCCTTACACGTTGCACATTGTGCTGTCTTCTTGATAACTTCAGAAATAGTAATACAGTATGATAATTTATAAAGTTGACATAGCAAACTGAGACCAAACAAGACCTCAGTGGCAGATTTTTACAAAATTTCGTGAAATGAAATTTTGACAAAAAATTGATTTCCAAAATTTCTTCTGCGGTCTGGTACAATCTGGTGTTAACATTATCTCCCTTTCTCCCAAAAAAATTTAACAGGGAGAAGATTTAGCTCAACACTCAACAGTATATAATTGTAATACTGTACATAGAATATGGATAAAGTATACATACAGAAAAAAATATTAGTTGCGTTTTTTGAGAAGTCTTTTTATAGAAATAATTTAAAAAGAAAGGAAATAGAAATAAGTAAAAACTAGGTTTAGGGAATGAAATGTTGCAATTTGAAAATTCTAAGTCCTTAACTACAGAGAGGACCAGCACAAAAGATTCATAAGACAACTATGGTAATGTAAGAACATTGGTATTTAAATCAACGCTTCCTGATTCGACGTGCGGAAAGTGAAAACCAATTTAGACAGGTATCATTGCCTTCTTTATACACAGTAAGTCCTATGAATCGTTTCTACTGGTCCTCTCTGTAGTTGGATGCTATTGCATTAAATGGCCAATAAAATATAATTACAAGAAATGCATTACCTTTAGTTTAGCTTCGCTTAATTTGAATTGAATGATGGCCTTTATTTAACTCTAATAACCCTCTTTGGTGTCTCTATGTAAATGTAAATACTGTTTGGAGACAGTGTTGCCGACCCAGGGGTTTTGAGTTTAGTACAGTTATGTCTGTGAACAGGAATTGCTACAGAGCTGCAATAGACTAAACATTGTTCTAAAAATACAGTAAAGTGCAAAGTATTTATTTGTACTTGAAATTGGTTGGGAAAGCCCGACAAGAGTAAGATTAAGGTTTGTGGATAAGTGAGAGTTGATGTCAAGCACATTGCTCCCACTTAGTTTTAAGAAAACATTGTGCTGTCAAACTAAAAAAGAGTCCTGTAAATACTTAAGGCAGCGTTGCAGCGCAACGGGCAGAAATACATGTGTTTTCCTACTCCACATAAAAACTGCCAAATTAAATATCGGCACGATATTTACTGGGTAAGCTTTGTCACTCTGTCCCTCTGTCCGTCCCTCGTTTGTCCGTGGACCACCAAACTACAAACTTCTTTTCGATGGTATAACTTTAGAACGCATTTGAATAAATCATTCTAGTTTTTTCTAAAACATCACTCATTGAAATACCTTGCTCTCTGTTAAAACTGACTCTGCTCTTAAAATTATAGCGTATATTATACCGACATTTATTTATGCTGGTTTTGCTACGGTGACCTAGAAAAGCTTTGCATTGAAAAAATGAACGTACCAGACGAAGAGAGAGAATTCCCACACACGCAGAATGTATGTAATAGTTGCCCTAGCTTCAATGAGGAGGTTTTTACATTTTCCTGCAGCCGTGAAGAGTATTCCCATTTCCTTACTGAAACACAAACGGCATTACGGCAACACAGACTAAAGGAGGCGGCTACAAAAGCATTACTCAATCGTACTTTTACTGCATGAAAAATTAAATCGAAAAAGAAATATTCATGAGACAAAAACTCCACTCAAACAAAAGGAGCATTTACAATTTAAAAAAAGTAATTTTATAAGACTACATTAAATTTAATTCGGTTGCTTAATAGTGTCGGAAACTAGTATTGCTACTCTGAGTGTGACTCAAAATAGAATGTAGATCATGTAGCACACCTAACGTCATTTAGGAAAACCAAATATCCGATTGATCAGCTTCTTATAGATCTTGAAAATTTTTCTTTATTTCAAGAGTATTATGGAGAATGGAGAATACTGTAACAATGGATATTCGGAGTACAATTAATAGGCAAGGTGACCATGCGGAGAAAAGTCCGGACAATAATGAACCGTAAGTGTATTATTTTTAATTAGTAATTTCAGTTAGTTAGCGCAATTTCAATCTTAAATTATAAATAAGTTCCTGTGGTTTTGAGAATTTTGTGCCATAATTGTGTTTTACGTATACATTTACATATACATGGATTTACAAGGAATAATTTGTAACTGGGTAAAGTTACAGGTGTGTCATTGTTCGGGTGTATTCTTCTGAATTGGAACCTCAATGTCCAACAGGGCGGAGTCTGGGTCACGTCTCACTGGAAATTGTCAACTTTGGTAAAGCTGGTGATGGAAAGTGGAGTAAGGGGACATTTGTGAGTTTTGGACCTGCAGTACCGTATCCACCTGCAAGTAATTCTGGAAAATTTATAACGATTAATCGCCAACCGTTTTATATTGGTGCATGTCAAGGCTATTTCGTAGAAAACTATGAAACTGACTGTGGGAAAACTGATCCCCAAGCTATGGGGAAAACTCCTGAACATGCCTTTGTGTTTTTCAGTGATGATTTAGATAGAATTGAAATGGAACATTATATTAAAACCAAATTGCGTCCACCCAATCAACATCAATATGACGTCACATGTGGATCGTTGTTTTTCCCTAGTAATTGGAGAAACAAATTATTTTCTCTATTTAAAACGGCACCAAAGCCACCAGCGGATATTATAAGGTAGATATTTATTACTACAAAAAATATGAATTCTGACACAATGATGAATTTTCAGGCACTTTTTATTATAAATTTCGTGTAAGTTTGACAAAAAAATTTGTAAACTACTTTCAATTAAAATATTTCTTCAATATTCATTTCATTTCAAGGATTTTCGATTTCAAAAATGTTATTTTGCTTTTCAGGATTCCTGACCACCAAGAAAATGAGCGAAATCAGAATCTTCACAGTGTCCATTGTGAGCGAAATTCTCTATGTGGGGGGATTGAAGAAACTACTTACGTTTGACGACAAATTCAAGGCTCATTGGCAAGGATGTGAAGCGTCTTCGAATGAAAGTAAATCAGATTGCAATGAGATTGAAAAAAATTTATTTTTGAAACTCTTTTTATATACGGCTGAAAATCTGGCACATTTTGGACCTTTCTTAATTACACCAGATTTTTTTGGTCGATATATGCAACAAGCTAAAATTAACGAAATGAAAAAATCCTACCAAGAAAAAGTGCCTAAGCATAAAATCAAAAGAAAAATTTTATCGGCTGATCAAAACGAATGGTTACCGGAAGACAAAGAATGGTGTCCTTAATAACATATACTTGATATTGAGGAAAACAGTGTACTGTACTCCGACATTACGAAGATGGGAGTAAAATATAGGAAAAAACATTTTATTTATTTTTTTATCGTTTGCAAAAAACATAATATAAGAATGAAATGGAATGCTTAGCATAGTAAGTACCCGCCATCGATAACAACTGCTGACCCTGTCATCATATTGGCTGCAGGACTTAATATATACGCAACGAGATCGGCCACTTCTGAAGTTTCAGCGATTCTTTGTATTATCGTTGGAATTTTGGGAAAACCTTGAGAATCTTTTTCAGACGTTTCTACGTTTGCGTTTTTAAGCATTTCAGTTTTCATAGGACCCGGACAAACACAGTTGACACGAATGTTGTGTGGCCCAAGCTCTAAAGCCATAGATTTTGTTAAAGATTTCACGGCTGCTTTAGTGGAACAATAAGCAGAAAATCCGGGTGCAACTTTTTGATCACCCTACATAACCAGCGATATTTTAGAATTTTTGTGGATTAAGAAACTCTTAGCATAATATTATTGCAAGCAATTAGGGGATGGATCAACTTGGTAATTTTCGCAAGAAACTACTTAGAATTCGCTTTGGGGGCGACTACAGTTTGATTTTATTTAAAGCGAACTTACCGCAGAAGATATGTTTACAATTGATCCTGTGATTTTCGACTCTATCATTCCTTTAGCCACAACTTGACTCACATTAATCACAGCACCATTATTTATTGCCACTTGTCTAAAATTAAAACCAAAAATATTACAACTTGAATTATAAAAACATCAGGGCGTTTTAACTAGTACGTTTCCTAATTAAAGTAATTAATAATTAGAGTAATTTTCCGGGTACCTAATTAATTAATAATTAGTTTAAAAAATTCTTCTAATTAATTAGTAATGAGTTTAAAAAATTCTTCTAATTAATTAGTAATTGGCTTAAAAAATTCTTCTAATTTATAAGTAATTAGTTTAAAAATTCTTCTAATTAATTAGTAATTAGTTAATTACTTTGTTGGCTGCAACTAATTAATTAGTAATTAATAATTAGCATCTAATTGCCAATTAATTAGTTAATTAATTAGATTGCTAATTAATTACTAACGCCCCCGAAAACATGAATTTTGAACTTACTTTCCATGGGAATCTTTGGTAATCTCCAGAAAGGGCTCCTGAATGGCCACTCCTGCATTGTTTACTAAGTGATCCATATGGCCGAATGATTTTATTGTTTTTTGGGTAGCTTCCCAGTCTGATAAGTCAACTAAAGCAGAAGTTACTCCCGGGAACTCAGACTGTAGAGTTTTAAGGGCAGCACCGTCTCTGTCAACAGTGAATACCTTTGCCCTACCCTCGACGAAAATTTTCACAAGAGCCCTTCCCAATCCTGTAAATCAAGATGAATACGAAAAAAATAATAAAATAATAAACTTAAATAAATTTAAATAAATTTAATAATAAAAAATAAGAGGGATTTCTTATTTATGTGGGTTTATAAATTTGTTAATTACCATTGGCTCCTCCGGTGATAAGCACCCTTTTTCCTTCAAAAGTATTATTTGCTAGTCGAGACATGTTGCCAACAAGACGACTTTTATCCAACTTAATGATTTTAACTGCCCAAATAGTAATATATATTATTCAAGACTTAATCAAGTATTGGTTACTGCAACTACAAACTTTTCTTCGTCTTATTTACACAGACAAAAGAAGAAATGAACGTATACACAGTAAGATACCCATACAGTGTAAAGATTGTACTTAACATTGCAAAGCTTCCTTTTCATTCATTTGGGAAAGCAAAAAAAACTGACTAGTTATAAATATAAATCTTTATTGACAATCTTACCAATGTCAATAATATGACCTTGCGTGATGCATCTTTATATAATCTTATATTTTTAGCTTTTGCAGCATTGTTATAAATTTGTCTGGAAATTACCTGGTAAATAAAAAGTAAATCAATGTAAAACGCGTATAATACGGTAGCGAGAATGTTGAATAATATTTAAGTAAATTATTTGAATCTAGGATTACAAGTTCGCTTAGGTTAAGCTAGTATTATGTCTATTACTCTTACATGACGTTGTATTCAATTGTATTGAATTTATTTCCATGAAATATAAACGATTAGTTTACTTGTGATTTAAATGCATGCAAATTATGCAGGTCTGCATTTCAATTCTATATTTTAACTTTTAGGAATTATCTTTTATGAATCATACAAACAAGCTTAATGTTTAAAATTAGCGTGAGAATAAAAAAGGAAATCATTAAAAACATTTTGACACTACCGTAGCCACAAGTAAATTGTCATGTATTTCGTTTCATTTTTGTGGTTGTATGATTTTTTGTACGAACGTCAGAAATGGTCAACTTACATTTAGTTTCTAAAAGATCCACTGAAATTTTCAACAAAGTATTTCGAAACTTTCTTGAGTTATGTGTACTCTGAACTAACACAAATGCGAACAGTCAGACAGACAGACATCCGATGCGATGACATACAGTAGCTTTTGCTACTGCATAAGCAAATTATTATACCAACAGGTATACTAAAATACTTTACAGTTTCCACCCTTTTAGTTTGTTGAATTTGAAAAGACAGAATCATAAAAATATACGGTAAGTAGTTTCAAGGAAAACGGCAATTCAATAATGCAAGTATGTTGATGTGATTGCGCAATAACAAACTCGTACTTAGAGATGTTCTAATTCCTGCAGGAAATACACCAAAGGTTTGAATAGCATGAATTCCATAAAAATCGGATAGTAAAATCTGAAGTTGAAATGGAGTACTTCGCCATGCGTAATCTGTTGCAGTATCAAGGAGGAAGCATTTTGTACTCTACATGAACGACAATCCTCTTAATGCATTCACTCTATGCATGTGCAACACGTTTCATTTCCATGCATGCAAAACGTATACCAATACTTGTGGCCTTCTACTTTCGTTGTCCCGATTAGCTCAATATTTTTGAGATTAGTCAGGATTTGCAAGAAACATTTCAATAGCGTAGATTATTATATAACCTTTTTTGATTGTTAAACCTTGTATACTAAGGATAGCTGAATTTCCACAATTACTTACTAAACTAATAATAAAACTATCACATTATCAAGCACAATCTTGTACAAAATTAACGGAACACCCTCTTAATGACGAAAAAAATATTGGCATGAATGTATTCAATGTGCAATGTGCATCAAAATTGTTACCGGAAGTTTCTCATCCAAAATGAATAATTGTGCTCCAAATGTTACTACACGCTTAACTTTTAAGTATTTAAAAATAATTTTATATGCCCAAAATACTATTTTGAAATTGTCCCCTAACAGGACTTTTTGATGGAAGGTGCCTCAAATGATGCCGTAAATATGTCACACTTTCTCCCAATTTTTACAGTAGCTGGATTATAAATAAAAAATGATGAAACAATGCTCAACAGACTTCAGATTTCGTTCATACATTTTAAAGCATCTTTATTTGGCACTGTATATCACTCAGTGAATCAATTATTATTTGAACATGGCTTGCAGAGAATCACATACATGTTTCAATTCACATTTGCCATTTGATATTGGCAATGGAATCAGGAGAAAATTTTATAAATAACTCATGGCGACACCGAATTCAGCCTACTAACGTTCCTTAATTTAATTGGGCACACTGTATTACTAAAATTTGTAACCACATGTTAAATAAATGGAATATAATTTAACGGGTACTTAAAATAATTAAAAAAGTCCCTGAAATAATTTTAAAAGCCCTTGAAATCATTTTAATAGTCCCTGAAATAATTTAAAAAGCCCCTGAAATAATTGAAAAAGTCCCTGAAATAATTAAAAAAATCCCTGAAATAATTTTAAAAATCCCTAAAATTAAATTCATTGTGTTCATCAATGCAAATGAGAGTATGGTGATTTTAACAACAAATAATATGTGCGCTTTCGGCAAGATTCTTAATTATTGGAACACTTAATAGCCTAGAGCATCGAAAGCGCTATATACATTGTTACAAAAAATCGTGAAGGTAGTTTTAATTGTATTTTATTGTCGGTGATTTTTGCCAAGGCGTCTGCTACCATCTGAATACAATTCATATCAGCACCGTATTTGAAAAAGTCTTGCAGTCTTATATTCGTTTTAATAGTTTCAATTAATTCGAAAACCTTTGATTTCTCAAATGTTCCCCTCAAAATTGTGTATTTTTCCATTCTCTCCCTTAAATCATTTAAAGGGTCAATTTCCTTTAAATTAATTGTGCACTTATCCATACCTTCAACAAATAATTCCGCTGTAAGCAGGATTCTTTGTCCCTTTTCTATATACTCAATAACCAGAAGATGATGAGTGCTGTAACCAAAAAAGGACCTAAGCTTAGCAACTCCCACACAACCGTATTCTTCGTCAATTAGTATATCATTTTTCCCTTTAAGGACATCTACAACAGGAATTACAGATTCATCCTGGAATTTTCGAGAGAATATAAGTTTACAGTTATTCACAAGAAAATACGCAAACTTATTTTCGGGAATTTCAAATAATTTGTATTCAGTTTTCAACTTTTCAATCCAAGAATTAGAAATAAAGTTTCCCGAAATATCCAAAACTTCCAGTGTTTTTAATCCTTCACTTGTTAGTGTTTCAATTAACTTGCTAAAATAGGCCTCGTTAAAGAAAATAAAGTTTCGGTCGAGAAATAGATGTTTAAGTTTTGAGTTTGGATTGCAGGAAATTTGCTCTAACAACTTAAGTAGTCCTTTCCTCGTTATCTTATTATTCGAAAGAATTAGCGTATGTGTGTTGACTTCGCGAACGAAATTTATCATCTTTTCTGCGAAATAAATATCTGAAATATATTTACCACTGAAATCCAAATGTCTGAATGAGAGTAGAATGCTTTTCAAAGGTGTAAATTCCGTAAAGTCGACGATATTGAGTGCACTGATCAATTCTTTAGTCCGGGGATCGAAACGCCTGTCATCGTAATCTATATCTTTATTTACGATTCGCTGGGTCAAAATTTCTCTGTATTTTCTTAATTCATTATTACCGGATCTTGCTTGAGCTATATTTTCCAAATTTGTTATAATTTTTTTGAGTTTCTCCAAACCTTGTAAATCATAGTCCGCTTTTATGGTAAACTTTTTGAAATCCTTGTCGACATTGAGACGAATATGTCTGCAGCATCGATCGACACCAAGATTAGTAATGCAGCTGTCAATATACTGGGAGGGAATTTGGCTTTTGGTTTTAAATGTTCCGTAGTGGAATACATTATTAGAAAAGTAAACTGCAAACAAAATTTGACTTTTATGGTGGACACCACAAATTAAATGAAAAAGTTGTTTAAAATTCTCTGGGGTCATTTGTTCAATATAAAATTCCACAGTACCAACTCTGGCTTTTAACGAAGAATAAATGTGATGTCCCAAATCTTCATGATGGATATTTCTGCAAAGGTTTTCTAGTCCATTTGCCATCATGGTTTTACCATCCGGAAACGGCAAACCAAAAACTTCCGCCGTTTGTTTAACTTTTGGATCCACCTTCTGGGCCACCTGACAATTTTGTCGTATTTCATGCGACATACGATTCTTGTACTCTTGTAGAATCATCTTCACTTCCATTGTATTTGAATTGAACCGGGTTTTTAAAAACTGCGGGCATTTCAAATTCGCCATGTCAATATCATTTTTCGACCGTAAAGTAGAAAGGAATTCTTGAACAGGTTTCAGTTGTAAGTGATTCTGCAATACATCAGTTATGTTTTCGAGACATGCTCCATTTTTCCTTATCAACGTTTGAATTTGGTTTTCATTGAACCGCCTTTTGTGAACTAGAGAATATATAGAGACGTTTGTAATAGATCGACTAGTAAAACGACCAGAAAAATCCGTTTTTGAAGAATTGCAACCGAATTGGTAGCCTTGCCACTTCGCAAATATATGGGATTTCGAAACGTACCAATTTTTGAATCTATCTTCTTCTTCTTTTGCAAGCAAACCACATAAACTTAATTCCCCAAACACAATCATCAGTTCAACACTATATTCCAACTCCATTTTATTTTGAATGTATTCGAATACCAATTCAGATTCAATTTTAGGAATATCTTTTCCATGACAAAGCCTCAACAAGGTTAATATTGCTTCATGCTTCACTCTCCTTCTGATATTCTGCTCTGATAGAAAAATCAATTTTCTTCTCATTTCGTCACGGTCTAGTTTAAAAACTGAAATCCATTGGAAAAGGTTTTCATAAAACTTGAAATTTATATACAAATATAATTCTTCTCCCAATGATGTATTTATGTACTCAAACAATTTTTCAAACACTCCAATATTATTTTTCAAAAACTTCAGGTTTTCTATAAATTCTATACTATTTCCTTGGCTTGAGATGACTAATTTCTCCATGAGATCTCCAGAACTTTCGATTTGGGGTTCAAAAGATTGACACACTTTTAGCACATCATTTTCTTCTATAAAATCGTTTCCTAAAGCTTGGCACATTTTTATTTTTGACTCTCGTTTACGTAACTTGCTAATTATAATATCGATTTTCATCTTTGATGGCAGTAACACTAAGTGATCTTGCATTCCATCTGTATTAATAGCTTCCTCCAAAGCTTCGAAGAGAATAAATGAAATTTTCACTCTCTTTGCAATGAGATAACTGTTTGCACAAGAGTTTCAATTTTGTCAAGTCCGGTTCACTCATTCCTTTTATGTATTCTACAAGTTCTGGTGGAAAACGCTGTAACCTAAGTTGGGAAGTAATTAAATCGGAAAGAATTTTCGAATTTCCTTTTCTTAGTATTAATTGCACAAGCTGATATGGCAGTTTTGAAAATTTTCTTAGGTTACGGCTTGGTCTTCCGCAAATAAATTCAAAGATTTCTGCGTGAATTTCTTCCGATCTTTTGGATTCCAAGTTACATTCAGCAACGCAGTTGCACAACAGAGGGTAATGGTAATTACCTAGTAAATCAAATGGATCTGTCTCCAGACAATCAAAGAAAAATAGCAAATTGGAATTTTTAAGTCCTTCCATTTCTCTACTTTCGTTTCTGCTACCAAAAATTCTTGTAATGAATTGAAGAACGAGACTCAATCTGGGATTGTATTTGTGAGAAGCAAGAAACTCCTTTAAGAACCCTGGATCCTCCTCAGTACGGCTGACAATATCTAAAGCAGCAAAATACTCACAAATTGTGAGATGGACGAATTCAAAAGTGTACCATTCTTCTATTCCATTGTCACCTGAACTTTTGTTAACAAAAGGGGCATTATTTAAGGAATCCCACATATTTTTTGACAATCCAAAATCTTGTGTGCTAAAATCCAACATTCCATCGTTCACCCATTTCCTTCCCAGTCTGCAAAAACTGTGGAATAGTGCATTGCGTAAATCTTCTGTGTATTCATTCCCAGTTCTTTCTTTAAAGCTTTCCCAAAGCTTCCTGAAGAGAATTTCATAAAGTTGTGTCATTGTAAGGGGCTTCTTCAAATGTTCGATGTCTTTCCAGCAAAATAGGAATATATCCAGTAGAATTGGAATTGAAGTAAGGTCATTTACTACGGTTGTTGCCATATAATTGGTTACGTTGGACAATTGATCCAAGGAATTGGTTTCTGTTAAGATTTTCTGAGTATATCTCCGAATATTTTCCACGTTGAAGCCCGTAACTTCAAACACCTGGTCGAATTCCTCTGCATTTACGTAAGCAAACGGCCTTGTGGTTAAAATTACGTTTTTCAGGTTGTAAAACATATTTACCAAGTTTGCAAACCGGGAATATTCTTCGTCTTTCAGTAAATGATAAATTTCATCCCAACCATCTAGGATGTATAAAATATTTTTCCTTTTGTTACTCATACGTGATCTCCAGAATATTTCATCTTTTCCGCTTGTTTCGAATAATATTCTGATGACATTCCAAGAAATACAATTTAGATCATTGGTACTTTCTTGCAGAAATTTCATACAATGTGGCTGCTTTAAATTTCTTAGTGGGATCCAAATTATTTCTGTAAATATATCTTTTCCATTTCCATTAACATAGAAATCGTAAACTAATCGTTTGCAAATTGTTGTTTTCCCAGTCCCAGGACTCCCGTAGATTAATGTCCGATTTTTGTTACTTATGAGAATATCTCTTGGTTCTATTGTAATTGAACTTTCTTTCTTCATTCGTCGCCCTAAAATTCTCTCGTCCCTCCGAGTGAAATTTACATTAGGTGTGTATTTACAATATTCCCCGTTGCCGTTTTCTGCAGTATCTTTTTCTCCGATATCTATGCCTTCTAAATTCACATAGAAATCTTCTATCCCCAATTTCACCTGGGTGTTTACACTTTTGATGATACATTTCTCCTTGTAATACGTTTTCCACAGATTGCCTTTTGCTGCAGAATCGAATGGCATTTTCTCAAGTTACGATTTTTTATGTTCAAACTTGATAACGCTTACTCCAAGCAAAAGAAAGTCAACCCGACGCAAAATAAATTAGAAGATTCCTGAAATTAAAATAGAGCATTTCAAGACAAGAAAAAGAGCGTTTTAAATGTAAAGTTCAATGAGCAGATTGCAACTTTTGCTCATCGATATTTGAAATTTCAACTTTTCTGGAATTTTCTTCCAGATTCCAGAAAATTCCAGAAAAGTTGGAAATTCTACCTTGTTTGATTATTATGAAAAATTCAGGAAATATCACTCCTATAACATGGATTGCATTTGCAGCTTTGAAAATGTTATTTAAAAAAAATTCGTCCGGGAAAAATTTGAATCCCCGAAAACCGGGCATATTTTTGTACTTTTACTTTTTGTATTATTTGACTCACTTACCTTCAACAGATTTTGACCAAACTAGGGATTTCCATAGGTTTCAACACTTTTTCTGTACTACTTCCGGTTCTTTCGGTTAATGGGCCACCTTAGAATTTTTAAACCCTGTATCACCATACAAAACCAGATATTTGTAAATTCCGCAACCTAAGTACATTTTACATTTGACCTAGATATTTTTAACTCGATACGTTAACATAGAAAGTATATTTTAGACGCAAATGGGAAAGATCATGAAATGGAGAGGATCTGGTTTGGATACGAAAAGATGAACCTAATTACTGAACAACATTTGTTATATTTTATTTCCAAAGAATAAATAGGATTGTCTGGTCCAAGGGCGATAGTTGATAGACACATAATATTAAATCAAATTAATCAAGTAAATCTAAAATGTACTTTGGCATTTATTTTAAAGATTCAGAATCTCACCTGCTTATGTTTCTTAACATATGGTAGTAAGTACAGAATTTGACAACTTACAGAAATTTTAGTAAGAGAAATTTGGATGACATAAACACGTAGTAAAAATATTATTTCTTTGAATAACTGAAGTTTTAGTTTACAGATTTAATTTTTAAGATAAAAGCAGTTTTGACTACAAGTCCAAACACTTGGTAAATTAAACTTAGACTTTTAGCTATACGATTTGACTGCCACTCACGTGACTGTCACAAGCTTTGCAGAGTTCCTGTACTCACATTGCTACATTTAATGGTCTAATGCTTATAAATAAATTACATGCAAAACTTGGCCTTTCAACTAACAAACTGATTTTGCAGGGTTTTTCAGCAAAATCCTGGACCACTTAATTGATTTATCAAAACCCATGTTCTGTTTTTCTGTTGTTGCTGAACCGCAATTCGAAACATACCGTTAAACGTCTGCTACGAAAAGAAACTGCTGTTATTTCCGAAAAATGTGAACATACTGAAGGTAAAGCTGAATACGACTGGAGTTTAGTAGAGTTTTGACAGAGAACAGGAAACACTTTATGTAAATGCACTGAATTACACCGAACTGCAGTAGACTAAATATTTTTCTAAAAATAAAGTGCATCGTAATTTATTTGTACTGCAAGTTGGTTGGGAAAGCCGAACTCATGTTTTTGTTTGGTGGATAAGTGAGAATTTATGTTTAACACATGGCTCCCTGTTGCATAAGTTAGTTCTCTATCAGCAAGCAAAAAATTTATTTATTTATAATTTGCTCTTATGGCTGAGAAATTTGGAAAAATATTTTTTATTAAAAATATTTGCTAAAAAGTAATTTTCAAAAAAGGCAAAGTATTGAAAATATTTTTCCCAAAAGAAAGAAAATACAAAACTCACATTGTCTCAGTTTAGGCTGTTACGTAATGCAAAATACTTTTGGTGAGAAGTTTGCTTTGCGCCAGTAATCAACGTGACCACCACTCAGGCGGAAAGTGACAGTTCTCTGGGAATGTAAATAGGAATTAAATTAAGGAATTGAATTCTATAATTTTTATCGATATTCATTTAAACCGTCATGCAACTTTCCTTTGTTTCCCGATTAGTGTACTATGCAGAGTAGTTTAACAATGGACTGTGGTTTAACAAGCTCAAGGAATATTGAACCTGCGGAACAAAGCCTGGAAAACAATGAATCGTAAGTATATAGGTATTACTTTTAATTAGTTAATTTTTAATTAATTTTGTATTTAAACAACTGTACTAATTCGCGTGCACGAAATTGTTTTCATGCGTGCACCTGCACAAAATGCACGTGCACAAAAATGCAAGAAAACAGACTGGTATCCATAATGGTAATTCTCATTTCGTGCATTTTGTGCATTTGGTGCACTGTACACTGTCTACTTCATGGGTGCACTATATGTATTACATGCAGTGCATTTTATGCATGTATGCACTGCATGCAAGTATACTGACTTAAACTACTGCATTTACAAGTAATAATTTATAATTGGGTAAAAGTTACAGCTGTGTCATTGTTCGGGTGTATTCTTCTGAATTGGAACCTAGATGTCCAACAGGGGGAGTCTGGGCCACGTCTCACTGGAAATTGTCAACTCTGGAAAAGCTGGTGATGGAAAATGGAGTAAGGGGACATTTGTGAGCTTTGGACCTACCGTGCCCTATTCACCTGCAAGTAATTCTGGAAAATTTATAACGATTAATGGCCAACCGTTTTATATTGGTGCATGTCAAGGCTATTTCGTCGAAGACTATGAAACTGACTGTGGTAACACTGATCCCCAAGCTATGGGGAAAACTCCTGAACATTCCTTTGTGTTCTTCAGTGATGATTTAGAGAGGATTGAAATGGAACATTATATTAAAACCAAATTGCGTCCACCCAATCAACATCAATATGACGTCACATGTGGATCGTTGTTATTCCCGCGAAATTGGAAAAGCAAGTTTTTTTCTCTGTTTAAAATTGCGCCAAAGGTACCACAGGGTATTATAAGGTAGATGTTACTACAAAAATACAAATTCTGACAGAATGATGAATTTTCAGTGGCTTTCTATCTTAAATTTTTAATTTTTCGTATAAATTCGGCAATTTTTTTTGATTTTCAGGGTTTCTGGTCACCACGACAATGAGAGAAATCAGAATCTTCAAAGTTGTGTGTCCATTGTGAGCGAAATTCTCTATGTGGGCGGAATGAAGAAACTACTTACCTTTGGCGACAAATTCAAGGCTCATTGGCAAGGATGTGAAGCGTCATCGAATGAAAGCAAACCGAACAAAGAGATTGAAAAAAAACTATTTTTGAATCTTTTTTTATATACTGCTGAAAATCTGGCACATTTTGGACCTTTCTTAATTACACCAGATTTTTTTGGTCGATATATGCAACAAGCTAAAATTAACGAAATGAAAAAATCATATCAAGAAAAAGTGCCTAAGCGTAAAATCAAAAGAAAGATTTTATCGGCTGATCAAAACGAATGGTTACCGGAAGATAAAGAATGGTGTCCTTAACATACTCTGAATGGTTAACTAAATTCCCCTAATTTTTTTATATATGGAACATTGCCAAATAAAAAGGACTTTAAAGAACATCAATCAGCGGTTTTATTTACATCTATCTAATACTACTTCAACTGAACATCATCAAAAATAAAAACACATTATATTTTTACAATTACGCATACCCATAATAAATAATAATACAATAATTGCACATTTATATTTCTAGATACAGTTACTACCATATTTATTAGCATAGTTCCCTATGGGGTAATATTATTTCTCCAAGCATATTTTCTGCCAAACAGATTGAACGTTATTAAATGTGTAGGCAGGTATAGGCTCTTTTAACGTATTAAATGAGTAGTATTTCTTGACTGCTTGAATTTCCCCGAAAATCTAGACTTGCCGAAATAGTTCTAGGCAGGTATACATCCATATATACGGTAGCACATTCTAAGTCTATGTATATATTTCTTTACATATATTATTCTACATTTGGTGCTTGAATAGCTATTTATTTCTATAGTGGGGTAAGTCAAATTGTAATGTGCATCGAAATCGTTAACTGCAGTTTTGTCTCATCCAAAATGAATTTAATGAATGTACTGTGTTTGTTGTGCTCCAGATGTTATTACACTTTTAAATTGCCTGGAAATGATTTGGATGGAAACTTTTTGTAAGCATTTTCAAAATATCTGAAGTAATAATTTATTTGTTGAGGAATGAAAACAATATTCCACCAACGGTTCTTTTTTATTTTTGAATGTGGTTTGATTTCCTACCTGAATTTTAATAAACCTTTTTCTTAATGCAGTTTCCCGCAACTATTTTTAAGCCTTCGCTGATTATATGATTTAAAAGGTGGGATTGGCAAACTACTTCGTGCATAATAGTGAACAATGGATCAGCAGACATATTCAGGCTGTGCAGTCAAACACTAACGAAAAAATAAATTTAAAAAGACTTAAAAGCATAAGGTTTACGGGTATATGTGCCAAGGTCTGTAAGGTCAGCTGCCAAAGGCAAGTTTGCCAATGACAAAAAATGCCAATGGTATTCAATAATATTAGTATTGACCTTCTCCTAATTGGAATTTTTTTGTTTCCTTTGACCTGCGTTGGCATTTGGCATATATGTCCTACTTTTTGGGTTTGGCATATATGACCTACTTCTTGGTTTTGGCAAATATGCCCGAAAACAAACATAAGACTTATACGGCTTATTATTGTAGAGCAGTGCATGTTTGTGCTGAGCAAGTGGACATAAGGTTTGTTTTAATTTAATTTACCGTTTGTGAAAAAGTTAAGATTATTTAGGCATCTACTACTTCAGAAACAATTTTTCCTGTAGTGCATTCCATTTACTAGCTACCATTTGCAACATTGGGCTTCGGATTCTCACATTCAATTGTTTATTTTGATATCCCAATCGAATGTAACAGCAGATCGGTGATTCGGCAAAGAATGCCACATTAAATTCCTAATATATTTGTAATCTGGGTCCCTTTCGTACTCCAAAGAACGAATGTACTCGATAATATCAATAAATTCAATCGGAATTCCCTGAAAACAGAACATGACATTATTTTACGTCTTTGAAAATACAGTATGCCTATTTGGACAGCACACATAGCAAGTTTTTTTCCTTTCACATTTTTTGAGGAAAAGTGAGACAACACCAAATTTACACCATAACATAGCCCCAAGAAGAATTTTGAAAAAAAATTCAAAATTTTGATTTTTGAGATTTTGATTTTGAGATTTATTTTTCAAAATTTCTCGTGAGGTCCTGTTTGGTGTAAATCTGGCGTTATCTAGCTTTCCCCCAAAAATATTTTAAGGGGTAAAAACAGACAGAAAAAGCTATGTGTACTGTGTAAATAGTCTTACTGTACATTGCAAATATTTCTGTCAATGACAAACCTCGCACAACTGTGAAATGGGAATCCTTGCCTTCATCTTGGCAATATGGTTCAGTTTTTCATGATTATTTCGGCCCCCTGCTCCTTGCCAAGGCAAACTTCCTTTGAAGAAGTAGACCAGCATATACCAGAAGCTTTCCAAATCATCTCGACGACTTTTCCAATAAATATTGACAATATAATTCACAACCCATACATATTTATTCTGCTCAACGTATTTTTAAAACATTAAGGAGTTGTAATACCTCTGTTCAATTCCAAAATGGTTATTCAGCGAAGCATACCTCGATGTTCCAATCAGAGGGCGATTGACATTGTATGGCTTATGACGGCCAGACTTTGTCATGTAAAATTTTGCCAACCCAAAATCAGCCAAGTAAATCTTTGGGTACCATTTTTTAAGAAATATTACAAAATTCCGCCTGTACAGATTTCATCCAGTAAATAATACTGATAAATGCAATAAAATAACATACGGTGCCACACTTCCTGCCGAAGCCTACCAAGAGATTGTCAGGTTTTATATCTCGGTGAAGCATTCCTCTCGAGTGGAGTTCTTCCAGTCTGCTAATAATTTGGTCTCCCATCTTAACAATACAGCCATGAGAAAATTTACGGTCACAAAAGCGGAAGAGACTCTCCAAAGAAGGGCCAAGCATTGTCATAGTTAGCCAAGAGGAACCGTTTATGCATCCCCAATCCCTGTCATAATAGCAAGTACCACAACTACAGTATTTCTATTTGGACAGTGCCCATAGCAAGTTTTTTCCCTTTAACAAGACCACTGTAGCAATTTTGAAAAAATTCTCACAAATCAAAATTTCAAAGAAATAACAAGTAATTTTTTCAAAATTGCTCCTGAGGTCTCATTTGGTATAAATCCGTTGGTTTTATCTCATTTTTTATTTATTTTAAGTTTATTATTTATTTATTATTTATTATAAATTAAAAAAATTTAAAGGGAAGAAAACTTTCTACGGATACTATCTAAAAAGACATACTGTATATAATTACAACTTAATAAACCAGATTACAACTTTAGCCGCCAAACAAGATCTTGTATAAATAAATAAATTGCTACGGTATTTGAGACAACGAAACGTACTTCAATTGAGGAAAGCCTTTCACTGAACGTAGAGCCAAAAGAAACTCAAACTCTTTTTTCTCCATCCATTTAACAGGGGTCCGAGTTTCGGTCTTCAGGGCATAGAACTAATTTACATAGTCTTGCATATTTATTAATACCAATTAGATGAACTAGTGGGTGCCCAGGAGCAAAAAAGAAATTGCTTTTTTAAAAAAAACAAAAAGCAAACTTGTTTTTTTGCAATCTTAAATAAAAACCAAAGGTTTGTTGTTGAGTTAGGAAAAAAAGCAAATCGCATTTGGGTACTTCTTTTTACTGGCTATTTAAAAGTAAAAAAAAGAATTGGAAATCTAATTAAAGCAAAGGAAGCAAAAAAGCAATAAAAGGTGCATTTTTATTCCCTGGGGTACAAAACTTATTTTGGTCACGGTTACTCTTTATTTCCGTAATTTTGTCTAACTTTAATATTCGTCTGATAAAATATACACGTGTAAACAACGTGATGTCATCACATGCATAAGATCCTCATTAATTTTTAACAATACGATGAAATAACCACATTTTGCAGTAGGTAAATGTGTATAATGAGGCCATTAGAGGAATACAATTTGCGTGGCTTGCTTTCACTACTGGAATATTTCCGTACCTTGTGGTTCCGCAGGTCTTCGCAGGAATAGACAGTTCCAAAGGATCCATCTCCAATTACCTCTCCAATTTTCCACGTATTTCCAATGACAGCCCCCGAACATATTTTGTTTTCCGTCACATCAATTTCTTTTCCAACCAAAAAGGCTACGCAATTTTCATTATCATCCGTCACCATTGGAAAGGCTAAAATGAAAAATGTGTAACGATTATAGGGGCATCAAGTTGAAATACTCAAAATCGATTTTGCACAACAAACCGAGCGATATGTATATTCTCAATTAAGCAATATCTATTTCCGTACACTTGAAATCCAAAATCCAAGGTCATTAAATAAGCCATTTCACAATTCTTACCTCGCGACTTCAAAATTACGCCTTATACGTTCCGTTGAAGCAAAACGTGTCCCCAGTTATGTAAGAAAGCAATTATCTAGAAGCCAGACTCTCCTTTATCAACAGAGAAACAGAGTGGGAGCTCCTAATGATCATCCTTTGGGAAATCGACTAGCCAATTAACATACACCATAACATAGCTGAATCACGAGTCTCTAAATCTTCGTGGGTGGTAGTCATTTCCAAATTATAGGACCAACAGGTAAAACGGATACTTGTGGGCCCATTGCAATGTGGGTAGACATATACTATTTTGAGGCGAGGTCAATTCTATAATTAGTAATGCTTATGTTTACGTAGCTATAAAAGAAGTACCTGAAAAACTGTTCTTTCACCAATGAAAATGAAAGCTTGGAGAAAGTGAACTCAACAAGTTCCATATTGAGCTACCTATCTCACCTGTTCATTCTGCTACAACTTATTTATAAACTAGCGTAAAAACAGATGTTACTATTATTATCATATAGAGTACAAATCGGCAATCCAAAAGCAAATTTTGCTTTTGACCAGAATAACTTCATTAATCAATGCCCAGTTTTTATTAGTATTTTCTCATGCTGCATTTTCACACCATGCAATGCGCAATAAGTTGGCGGTGAATGCTTTAGGCTTGTATGTATTGGTTATAAAAATAATAAGCTTGTCATAAAAGAAAATCGTCATTTACCATAAAAAATCATTACAATATTATTATTTTACCATTTAAATCGTCACTCAAGGCAATAAAAATCATTTTACCGTAACTAATATTGCTTTTTCCGTAAATTAAGTTGCTTTCACCATATTAATAATCCATTTACTATATTTTTATTCATGGGTTTTGGATTAATAATACGGTAAAAGGAACTTAATTTATGGAAAAAGCAATATTAGTTATGGCAAAATGATTATTGTTGCCTTGAGTGGCGATTTAAATGGTAAAATAATATTATTATCAAGGAGTGTTTGACGCTCCTTGATTATTATAATGGAAATGAATTTTTTTTATGTTGGAAAAAATTATTGCCAAAGTTTTATATGGTAGTGTAATGTAGGAGTAGGAGAAAGTGTTATGGGTACTGACGTATATGCAGTAATCTAAATAGATTCTTAATTGAAAAAGACTCACTTGGAAGTGGACTAGTAATGGGAGAGGTCCCTGAGGTACCCAACTGGCAACTAGAATAGAACAGAAAGTTATTATTAATTGGATCAAGATATTCATTACTATAAAAACGGTTAAGAAAGAGATACGCGTTTTAAAGCATTTTCAAATTCATTTTTCGATTCTTCAAGAAAGGAATTATAATGGAAGTTTAAAAATTGAAAAATCTTACCTTGACTTAGAACAATCCATTTTCTTAAGTTGTATACAACAATTTGATTGGTTCTCCAAAGTGTTCTTCTGCGTGAATATTCAAGAATACGACGTTCTTCAATAAATAGCAGCCGCTTTTCGAACAATTGAAATTGGTCTTGAAAAAATTTGATCTTTACTATTTTTCGTGTCCCACGTTCTTGTGCTTTATTGACACACTGTCTTGTATCTTCTTGTTATAATTTATTTTGCCTCCTTGTCACAATTTTTTGTTTTCTTCTAGGAAATTTAGGATATTTTGAATTTGTGTCTTAAATATACTTATCTGTTAGGTATTTAAAGACTTCAACGAGGAAGTGTACGATTTACACCTTAAGAGGTGAGTGAAAAGAAACGATCAGAGTCTGATATTTGTCAATGAAATTTTCTTCGACTTAGGTACTTAGTAGTAGCGCAGTCACCTATCCCAAATCTTTAGTTCCTAGTCATACTGCTTTCTATTTGGTAAACATATATTTTAAGCTGTTGATCTTCTTCTGGTACTGGCAACTGTTGCAACAAGTCTTAAGTGTGCCTTGCCGTTTTGTAACGGAAGAATTCTTTTTCTAGTAAAGTATGGTGGCATTGTACGATTAATGTTTCACTAAAGGTCAGAATTACAACAAGAAATATACAGCTTTGGCCCCAAGTCGCGCATCATAAGAAAATGACATATGGTTTGGGTCACAAGTCACGCACCATAGGAAAATGCATGTAATGTTTGAAAATGCTCTCAAACTGTTTAGGAGGCATTTTCAAACATCATACCTAATGCTATTTCCCTATGGTGCCTGACTTAGGGTCACCGCTGTAGATTATAAAGCGATATTCCCACTTATGATAAGCTAACTGATATTTCTGTTAATGCAACATCAAAAAATTTACTTCCCAGGGTTAAAAAGTTGCTACGGAAGCCTTAATATTGATCGGAGAGCATTTTATAATAGTTTTAGAAAGCATGTTCATGTATAAAACATAGAATGACATCACTACCAATTATATTGACAAATATCTCGGCTGCCACTTTTACGTAACTCCATAATTGTCTGCACGGGGCATGTATGCATACATATATAAATAATGTTAATGGTTACGGAACAGAATGGGAACTCATCATTTGAGGTATAACGAAAAGATTGTCTTCCTTTCACTTTTTAGTTTTAAAAAGCAAGCCACTAATGATATATTCGAAATGTCCAATACCTCCAGTAAACGTTTTGAAATCCTTTTCTATATTAAGACGAATATTTTGAAAATATCTGTCGGCACCAAGAACTGTTATGCAGTTTTCAATATACTCGAAGGAAAATGAAGGAATTCAATGATTAATGTTGGAATGAAATGTTTTGTATTACAATCCTTTGAAAATGGAAAGGCCAACCATTTTTTTTCGTTTTGTAGTGTACGAATTAAATGAAAAAGCTGTCTAAAATTCTTGCCGGTCATTTGCTCAGTCAATGATTTTCGTATAAACCTGTATTTCAATGAAATATGTATACTGTATCCGTATCCCAAATCTACATCATGCAATTTTTGCAACGTAGTTTTAGACTCTTATATACGTACGTAAGGTAAACACCACAATAGTCATGTGTTCTAAATAAAAAAATACAAGGCCCTTAAAAATAAAAACAATTATATGGAGCAATTTTTTACGTACTTCAAAAACATTCTATGTTTACAAACTTTGAGCACGTGTATTAAAACTAGACAACCATATTTTTATTTACAGAATAATGTTCACAATATGTATCGCTAATTTTACATTCCAAATGTAACTATTGAATAACAATTTTAAATTAAAATATTTATGAGTGTGCTACAGGAAATTCCTAATTATATGGGACGGTTAAAAATATCTTCCATCTTAGGGTTTCATAATTTCACATTGTTAGAGAAAAAATTAATCAATTGACGAAAGTAACAAATACCCCGATTAAAACAGCAATGAGAGCAGCTAAACAAAACAACACAAAATTCGGAGGAAGTCGTTCACCCTGTCTTACTTTTTTAATACAGTTAAAAATTTTGATAATAGTGGACGGAGGTGCGTTTACTTGCGTAACTTTATATTCCGTTATTGTTTTCATGATTCCTAACACCCACTTAATACAATTCATGTCTTCGCCCTCCATGTCGAGGTCGTAATGGAAAAAGTCTTGTTGTCTTTTACTGGTTTTAATAGCTTCAATTAATTTGGAAATCTCCGAGTTCTTAAAGGTTCCCCTTTTAATTGTATATTTTTCCATTCTCTTGCTTAATTGATTTAAAGGGTCAACTTCACTTAAATTAATTGTGCATTTATCCAGACCTTCGACAAACAATTCCGCTGTAAGTAGCAATCTTTGTCCTTTTTCTATTTTCTCAATTATCAGTAGATGATGCCCGCTGTATCCAAGCACAGTATCTGTCTGGTGAGCAATTCCGACGCAACCGTATTCTTCGTCAATTAATATTTCGTTCTTCCCACTAATGATATCTACAACGGGAACTACAGATTCATTCGAGAATCTTCGAGAGAATATAAGTTTACAGTTATTCACAAGAAAATAGGCAAAATTATGTTCGGGAATTTCAAATAACTCGTATTTGTATTCAGTTGTCAACTTTTCAATCCAAGAATGAGAAATAAAGTTTCCCGAAATGTCCAAAACCATTGTTTTTATTTCGTTACTTAGAATTTCCATAAACTTGATAAAATAGTAGTCTTCAGTGATGGAAATGTAGTTTCGGTCGAGAAATAAATGTTTAAGTTTTGAGTGTGGATTGCAGGAAATTTCCTCTAATAAATTTAATAATCCCTTGATCGTTATTTTATTATCCGAAAGAATTATCGTATGCACATTCCTTCCAAAAATAAAATCCACATATTTATCTGAGAAAAAATTTACGAAAAGAGATTCATCAGTTATGTTAGAATCAGTAAAATCGAAATGACTGAATGAGAGAAGAATTTTGTTCAAAGGGGTATCTTCTGTAAATTTCTCTTTAGCCACTGCCCTAATAAATTCACATTTAGTCTGGTGGTCAAAAGAAGATTTACTATCGACTACATCTTGGAAAGTTTCGTAATTTGGGTATTTGCGTCCAATATTTTCAATCATGTTGACAATTGCTTTGAATTTATTCAGGTCTTTAAACTCCGTTTTGGTTGTAAATTTCTTGAAATCCTTGTGAACATTCAGACGAATATTTCTACAACATCGGTCAACACCAACAGTAGTAATAAAGTTTTCAACATACTCGAAAGGAATTTTGTGTGGAGGGTTAGAATGCAATGTTCCGTAGTAAAGAACATTATTAGTAATATAAATGGCAAAGAAATATTGATTGTCATATGCGTTACGGCAAATTAAATGAAAAAGGTGTAAAAAATTATCGGGGGTCATTTGCTCGACAAATAATTCTGGTGATCCAGCACTTGTACTTTTTAACACAGAATAAATGTGGTGTCCCAGTAATTCATCATTAACATGTTTGCATAGCAATTCTGTATTATATACTAGCAAGCGCTCACTATCGTGGGATGACAACCCAAATAAGTTTGATTTTTCCTTTCTTGAACATTCCAATTTCAGCGCCATTAAAGATAATTTCTTTTCGTAGTCGATTCCAAACCCGCAACTTCCAGAACATATTTGGCGAACGTTTCGTGGGACACAAACGCTTTTTAAACTTGTTTTATATTCCTTCAGAAATGTTTCCACTTCAAATGCGTCTGAATTGAATCGGATTTTGAAATATTCCGGGAACTCATTTATCTCATACAAAGATCTTTCTGAAATTGCACGTTTTACAATGTTAATATCTTTTTCAGATTTTAAATTAGAAAGATATTCTCTGACAGGTTCTAATTTCAAGTGATTCAGCAATACATCAGTAATATTTTTAAGATAACCATTATTATTACTTATCAATACTTGAATTTGGTTTTCATTGAAACGCCTTTTATTAACTACAGACTGTAAGGAACGAAATGGGTCATAAGAAACATAGGAGGTACAGCCTGTAGCAGGAAATGGGTCAAAGAACAAGTTTTGCACTAATACACCAGAATTAGAAATTAGCCAAGTTTTGTAAATTTCCTCTTCTTCTTTTGCAAGGAATCCACATAAACTTAGTTCTCCAAGAATAGTCATAAGCCTGTGCTTTGGAAGATTCTGAATGTATCTACAGATACATTCAGATTCATTTTTTGGAATATCTTTACCATGATACAACTTCAGTAGTGTTAACATTGCTTCCTGCTTCCTGCACCCTGCTTCCAGCTCCACTTCATTATCAATATTTTGTTCTGATAGAAAAATTAGTTTTTTTCTGATATCTTCACTATCCATTTTGAAAACTGAAATCCAGTGGAAAAGGTTTCCATAAAACTTGATCCCTCTATTTACATTTAAATGCTCTTCCAAAGTTTTATTTATATATTCAGCCAAATCTTCAAACAGTTCGTCACTATTTTTCAAAAACTTTAGGTTGTCTATAAAATGTGTATTTCCGTTACTTGATTTGACTAACTCCTCTATGAGATTACTAGAATTTTCGATTTTTGGTTCAATAGATTGACACACTTTTAGCAAATCGTTTTCATTGATAAAATCATGTTCCAAAGTGCTGCAAAACATTAATTTTGCATCCCGTTCACTTAACGTATTAATTATAATATGGATTTTCATTTTTGATGGCAGTAACGGTATATAACAAAACATTCCACTTTCTGAAATTGTAGTCTGCGTCTTCCCTATATTTTTCCAAACAGAATAAATATAATTTTCGCTCTGTTTGCAATGAGCGACTTGTTTGCAAAGTAATACGAATTTTGTGTAAACTGTTTCATTCAGTGCTTTTATGATTTCTACGATTTCCGGCGAAAAACATGGCAGTTTAAGATTGTTATTAATTAAATTATTACAAATGTCTAAATTTTCTTTTATTATTTGTTCGGCAAGTTGAATGGGTAGTCTTGAAAATTTTCGTATGTTAGCAGAACTTCCAGAAATAAATTCAAATATTTCTCCATAAATGTTTTCCAATCTTTTGGATTCCAAGTTACATTCATCTAGGCAATTGCACAGCAGAGGATAATGGTAATTTCCCAGCAAATCAAATGGGTCAGCCTCAAGACAGTCAAAGAAAAATGTTAACTTCGAGTTTTTAGGTTTTCTCGCTTTTCCAATTTCAATTTTGCTATCGAAAATTCCTGCAGTGAACTGAAAAACGAGGCTCAGTCTGGGATTGTATTTGTGAGAAGCAATAAACTGCATTAAGAAGCCTGAATCTTCCTCACCACGACTGACGATATCTAAAGCAGCAAAATACTCACAAATTGTGAGATGGACGAATTCAAAAGTGTACCATTCTTCTATTCCATCGTCATCTGAGATTTTGTTAACAAAAGGAGCATTATTTAAGGAATCCCACAAATTGCATGGCAAACGAAAATCTTTTGTATTGAAATCCAAGATTCCATCATACACCCATTTCTGTCCCAATCCACAAAAACTTCTGGACAAAGCATTGTGTAACTCTTCTGTGTATTTGCTGCCATTCCTTTCTTGAAAATTCTCCCACAGTTTAGTGAAGAGGATATTATATAGTCGCGTCATTGTTAGAGGTTCCTTAAAATGTTCAATGGATTTCCAGCAAAATAGAAATATATCCAACAGAATTGGAATTGAAGCAAGGTCATTTACCACAGTTGTAGAGATATAATCGATTATTTTTGAAAATTGATCCAACGATTTAGTTTCTGTCAGAATTTTTTGAGTGTATCGAAGTATATTTTTGTTATTGAATCCAGTGACTTCAAATACTTGGTCGAATTCCTTTGCATTTATATATGCAAAGGGTCTAGTAGTTAAAATTACGTTTGTCTTGTCATAGAATATCTTTACTACATCTTTAAACCACCAATAATTTTCGTCGTTCAGTAAATGGTGAATTTCATCCCAGCCATCCAGGATATACAAAATATTTTTATTTTCATCACAAAGAAGTGACCTCCAAAATGCTGCATTTTTTGTTCGAAATAACAGTTGTATCACACTCGGAGAAATAAAATCTGGGTCCTCATTACTTTCTTCCAGAAACTTCATACAACGTGGCTGTTTTAAATTTCTCAGCGGGATCCAAATTATATCTGTAAAAACATCTTTTCCAATTCCATTAACGTAGAAATCGTAGACTATTCGTTTGCACATTGTTGTTTTCCCAGTCCCAGGACTTCCGTAGACTAATATCTTTTGTTTGCTGCTAGTGAGAATATCTTTCGGTTCTAATATAATTGCATATTCCTTTTTAACCCGTCTCCCGATAAGTTGTTCGTCTCTCCGATTAAAATTTGAACTAATTGTATTTTCCTTGTAGCATTCCTCTTCCTCATTTTCCTCATCGGTACGTATTTCACGGATGTCTATACCTTCTAAATTGACATAGAAATCTTCAACATGCAACTCAACCTTGGTATTTACACTTTTGATAATGCATTTCTTCTTATAATAAGATTCCCACAAATTTCCAAAATCTTCAGCCATTTTCTCAAGTTGTAATGTAATTAAACCAGCGGTAATTTCAGTTTATAAAATATTTCTGTAATTGAAATGTCATTAGTTTATAATCAGGCACTAAACAGGAAATATATGTTTCCAGCTCTAAGTTTTATTAACTAAAAAATTGACAAAACAATCCTTACAGTTTATCTCGGAGATAAGCAAGAAACGGGACAACGGTGTGTGGAAATAAGTTCGTCAAAATTTTATTTGTTCAGCATTGTATTGTCATTTGAAAGGCGATACTGCAAACACAACAAATATTTTTGGTAAATTCATTAATTCATAAATTAACACTAGTATTATCGTCTTTGAAAAACAAATGCTATACAATCTGCAAAAATTTTGTATTTCTTGCAATATTGGAATTGGAAAGCCAGATATCGAAAGCATTAAATTATCAAAATAAATTTAAAAAAATATTTTTCAAGCTTTTGTAAAATATTTTTTGTACATTTATTTCAGCTGAATTCTTTAATTATACGAGATATTTTTTTCTATAAATAACTAAATGTTTTCTTATAGGCATTCAAGTTTCTTTTCATTTCTATTACTGCAACATTTTTCTGAATTTAGCAGAAGTAGTTTCGACACGACAGCGAAAAGAGTGAACTATTACATAACGGTTGGGACAAAAACAAAATTTTTAAGAGAAAAGACGCCAGGGAGGAAAAATATTAAGAATATTTCGAAAGAGATAGAAATACCAGAGAAAGTAGTTACCTACAGCTTCCTTAGGTCATCTTGTTGTAATTTAATTTAAATTAGCATAATTTAAATGGTACATTTTAATATCTTTGTCAAATGTCTCACCTGATATTTGCGTTTCTTAATATTGCATCAGAACTGTGGTATTAGTGGAATTCCATTACCTTATCACATATTTTGTGCCGTGGTGTTTTCTTGATAACGTATTGTAATTTTAAAACAGAAATGTAGATAACGTATTAATACAGTAAACTATACGTACATTTCTTAAATAACAGAAATTCTACTTCCCATATTTAAAATAAAAACTGTTTTGACTAGAAGTTCAAACACATGGTAAATTAAACTTGGAGTTTTAGTGACAAGATTTGACTGACGTTCACGTGACTTGAGAAGTTGACTTGACAAGGCCAGCAAGCTAAAAAGTTCTTACACTTGCACATTGCTCTATACAGCTAAATGCAATTTTCATGTACAATCCAAAGCTTCTTGTAGACATAGCATAACTCAATTTGATTTAGTATATAAATAAAGTATACAAATATAAATATAAAATTTCTGAAATATTTTGCCTTTTTGTCTGCTAATTTTTACATTTCTTTCCGCCTGGATGGAAAGGAATAAAGCCTTTTCTGTGAAATAAAAACCATTCAATAGTGAGTAGTACGTATATTACATTTATTTCATACCGAATAATTCTGTCCCAATTTTTGTATGTAGAAAAATTTAAAGATTTTGTTAAGGGATGAAAACATTATATTCTAAGTACACTACTTCTTCTTTGTCCAAAATTGGAAAGAATGCTGAATATTGATTTTATTGGAGTCAAATGCATATATGACAGTTTATAGGTAAATATGTTAGTCTTAAGAATCTAACAGCTTGCTTAGTATTTGGGTCTTTAAAAGCATAAAATATTATTAAGTCCACTTTACGGCTTTGTTCTATCTGTATGTCTGTATGTGAATTCAGGATTCGATCACTCAAATACTCAAGGACGCTTTCAGATTACTTGGTACAACTTTATTTTAACACTTCGACCATAGAAATAGACTAGTCCGAAGATCCTTGATTTTTGACATCTCTTTGATCTATGACTTTCGAATAAAAAATCTCAAAAATTGATATCCGAATTTTGGATGCAATGCAACCTACAGACATTTTTATTACTCAAAGCATTTATCCAACATTCTTGGCTCATTTTACCAAAACTGCACTTTTACCCTTGAGAAACAAATATTAACAACTAAAACATGTACAACTTGCAACGTTCTTTGAAAGGAGTGGCAATGAAGGAGAGCAGAGATGCAAGAAAAGTATTTTTACATTATTATATTTTTTATTTTAATATTCTTCACTATATTTCTGTTAACAGTACCAACTCAACAAAGTATTACTGACTAACACGGAGTGGTGATTTCTTTTTATGACAAAAATGGTTTATCGTTAATTAAGCGAAAGGTTATTTTCTCCCTGGTATTTAGTTTAGGTGACATCAGAATGCTTTGACAGCGTAAATTGTGAATATCTTACTTGATGGATGGTGTTGTTTGAAAAATGATTAGACCACTAATGGGCGGTAAACATAAAAAATTTTTAATCATTGAGTTGGTCGACTTTACACTAAGTATTATTTAGTAAATATTCATCTCGTATTTGTCATCTAATCTGTTTTTTAATCAAAACAAGTTACAAGCTAATAAGAGAAAAAGCTTTGTCAAACCATTTTGGGTTCATGCAATTCTCAGCACTAAAAGTACAAGACAAGACGCATTGCAATAAATACTAACATCATGTCAAATTCAGTTAGTAAGTCAATTCTCCGTTGTATGAAAAGCTGCTAGGTTTCCTTTGCAGAAAAAATTTGCAATTTGTTTTGTCAATCTTCTTAATAAAGAAGCCTGAAACCCATGAACAAAGTGGCAGTGACACTTTTATGGGAACTACTAATATGTATATACAAATATAAAAGTTTGTCGTACAATCTCAAAATATCTTGGTAAAATTGTCAATGATTAACCCTTTAGCAATAATAATTTGATTATTTCTATGACGAATTTGGATGGCTTGAAAGTCAGCCTTCTTTTAATCTCCTTAATTAATATCTTCTTGGATTAGCCAGTGGTAACATGTAATATGTGCACCTTTGGATATGATACATAACTGAGGCATCTACATACTCATAAAGCACAACTAGAAATGCAATTAGTAGTGCAGTACCGGTTAAATAAAATATACTAGAAATATTTGTGTTTTGAAAAGATACAGGTTTCAGGGTTTCTTTGTTAAGGCACTCTCTGCATTCCGTATAGTTGTACCTTTTAAATGCATTTGACCAAGCGTGAAAAAGACCTGAGTGAAGCAGAACACTTGATTTCTTGCGGACAAAAGAATCCATTAGAGGCATTTCTTTACTGTCAAGCAATGATGCATAATGTTGAGTAAATAAAAGATCTTTGCCAACATAGAGATTTCGTCTGGGAATAATGTTTTCACTTTCTGATCGCCAGTGGGATTCATTGAGGAAACGGTGCAAGTTAGAAGTCCCGTCAATGAAAATGGAATTTTCACACTGGGAAATCCACTTTTGAGGGGAAACAGTCGGGAACCCTGGAGGATAGCGAAATGGCTTTCTAAGAACACTCTCATTGATTGGTGATCTGTAGTTGTTGTAGCCATACAGAGTGGTCATGTGGAAAGCATTCTTGATACATCCTTTATTTGAATTGCACGATTGAAAGGAATCCTCAATAACTTTCCTTAATCCAGGATCAAAATCTTCCATTTTCGTTACCCAGCCATCTCCTCGAAAAGCCTCTAGGATGGTTTCGTTATGCTTGTCAAGGTTGTAAAGCGCAGTACGAATTGCATTATGAGAGACATAAGATGGATTGAAATCGCCATGTCCCCTAGGAGGGCAGAATAATTTTACGTCTGGTAAATGAATCAAATCTGTAATGGATTCGATTTTCTTGTTGGGAGGTGGTTCTGTCAGATCTGCAGTTACAAAGCTTCTGTACATTTCTGTTAGGAGAATAACTGCCAGAAGTGCAGGACCAATCACGATTCTTATCCAAATGAGTTTTGACATTTTTGTGGGCAATGACATGGAATTTTCTAGAAGATAACTGCAGATTAGTAAAAGAAACGGAAAGCTTTCATCTTTTCTAAGGTAAATTGCAGTGTGTAGAAATATAACGAATGACGTCATTGAAGCGGCTATTGCCAACCAGGTGTCGAAATCGAATGGCCGAATGTATCCAAAAAAGGAAAGTTTTGCATCCTCTAAGACCACACAAGAAATGAAATTGAAGGAATCTTCCCCGGTAATCATAATTGTAGCGTAAGGATTGGCTTTCATGTCATTCATTGCATCTGAAAAAGGCTTGCAATGATGAAATGTTATAGATGGAGGTTTTCGATCCCAAATTTCCTGTTTACCGTCAGTTGGCGGCGGTTGGTACCCTAACTTTATTGTTGCATTTGGAAATTGTTCCACAAGAATAGAAGTGATTGCAAGTGCAATATCTTTGTGACCATTCTGAAAAAAAGTTGAAAAATACTCATTTCTAAGAGAAGGTCCGAAATAATTAGTAGCCTCCGTTAAAAAAGATGATTTGGAATTAATACATATATATTGAGTTAAACTGCTCTTCTGAATGAAATCTTAATGAGTTTTAGTTTTCAGCATGTCACTCGATAGAGATACATCGCCATTCAACGACAACTGAAGTAAGGGATGTTCCTGAATCCGGAATATCTCCGATTCATATTTCCATTGAGGACGAAGAAAGTACAGTGTTGAATCAATTGTGAACAGGTACCTGTAATATTCCTGTAATTCCTGTAATTTCCTGTAATATATTCCTGTAATAGCGCATAGAACCGCTCTGTTTGCCAAGGGCCCCCTATGCTGTCTGTCTGTTATAAGAGGCGAACAACCTTCTATAAAGAAGGTGTCCAGGGCTCAGGCCACATAATCGGGCTCATTGCCAACTCCCCTGAGACAGGCATTGTTGTTAGTTAATGCCGAGAGGTCAAAGGCTGTCATTAGATGGATTCATAGCCTCACTACACACACGAGGTGTGCCTGATGGGGTTCTGCCCTACTGTACCCGGAATCCCGTGGGACTTGGGCCTCTCAGGTACTATAGTTCCATTACCCCTTAGTTAGTTTATCTATCTTTCCATTCGTGCGTCGCACAAACAACCTCTGGCCTTATACCCCAAGCGGGATTTGAACCCACTACCCGACAGCAGACATAGAGATTGATTATTCACGTAAGCCGCCTAGCCAGGTATGCTTGGGCCCCCTATGCTACGCAATTAACTCATGAAATAACCTACCCCCAATACTAAAATCGAAACTATACTCACCCAAAACTTTCGCAACTAAATTGAATGGGCATATTATAGCACAGAGATAATCCTCGTGCTATAATCTTATATCCTATACTTGCCTAGTAGGTGACACTCTATGATTTCATCATTTAAAATCTCTTGTAAAATTGTTGTATATAATGATTAATTTGACTCTCGACTGATATTTGGTAACGAACTCGGCTTGTCTTTGGAGTAAGGTAGCTATAACTGGTAGCCGCCTTCGGTGCGTAAATAAGCTATAACAGATTAACTTTTTGTATCTGAGATTTGTGCACTTTAATAAAATTCAATTCAATTCAATTCAATACCATCTTTTGCTTAGAAGGAGAATACTTATGTCCATTTTTGTCCCATTTGCGTCCATTTGACTGAAATAGACAGAATCCGACTTTCCAAGATTCACAGTTTCATTGTCCCCCAATATGTACACAGAGGAATATTCGGCATGGCTGTATTTGTATTTCTCAGGGAGACCTCGGTAGTTGAAGGCCTCGCTCATGTAGTTGGTCATCATCATTTCTCCCAAATCCTTTGTGTTTAAATTAACGAAAATATTTGCCACGCAATTTAATCGAGACAAGAAAACCGGAGCTGATGTTTTTGGTTTCGGAGAATACATTTCCGCGTCGTTTTCGTCTTTGTCGTCTTCGTCGTTCCGAGACAGGTAAACTGGAGCTGAGGTTTTCAGTTTCAGAGAATCTATTTCTGTATTATATTCAACAGAAAAGTCCAATAGAATCTCAGTTTCTTTCTCCGTAGCATTGGCGAATAGATACTCTCTTAATTCTGAATTGCTGATTTTTGGATTATTTGTGCGTATGTGATCAATTGGAGAATGAAATTCTGTAATTGTGTAAGGTATGTCTACTTTCTGAAGTTCTCCAATTACTGCTTCTTCGTACAGAGAATTCGGTTTAGTTGGATATTTGTGGTGAATTACAATGTGTGTGTAGCAGTCGTTTTCCAAATCCAGTAGATATTTCAATTTTAACCCAAACGTACATTTGAAAATTCCAAAAATCACTAAAACGACACAAATTTGGATTCTCATGATTATCCTGGCGCGTACAATGGTGAAGTATTTAAAACCAATGTTATTACTTTATTGACAGCACAATGGAATATGCTCAATCAAACTATGTAATAGTCAAAGACTAACTAAACAGCCACAAAACATCAATATAGGAAAATTCGATACTTCGATAATTAACTGACTTACTACCTAGTAAAGAAAATTACGTCTTTATTTCTACCGGTACGATTTTTATATTCAGAGAGCTTACAAAGCAATCAAGACAGAAAGTAAATTTCATATTTTAAAGACCAGTTACGCCGCATTGACGTGTCGTAAGTGACAGTGTTTCTATAGAAATGATGGGCCAAACATTGTTTATCGATTTCGTGATAGCATGACAAATGGCAACAGAACAGTTTTTGTGTGCACAGGATTTCGGATTAAAGCTTGTTGAGTTAAACTCTTAAAAAAGTTTTACTCATTGAAACTATTCTTCATTGGCTTACATTTTAAATGTAATTTTCGAAACTTTAAAGAGCATATTTCGGAAATCTGAAAAGTCATCATTTTGCAAATAAGAAAAGAGAACAAAAATATCCAGCAACCACTTTATTACCATTTCTTTTAAAAAATACATCCTCCAAAATGATCATTAAGTTAAAATCTACAGAAAAACAACTGCATTAAAATTTTCAACTAAAAACAAATTCCATTTTTATATTTGCATTTTGTTATATTCTTTATTTTGATATTCTTTACAATATTTTGTTAGCAATACCAACTTAACAAAGTATTATTGACTCTCACCGAGAGCGGTGGTTACTTGTTATCACATAAAAATGGTTTATCGTTTATTAAGCGAAAGGTAAGTTTTTTGACATTGAAACTTCTTCTAATCCCTTTAATTAATATCAATAATATCATCTAGGATTAGTCAGTGGTAACATGTAATATGTGTACCTTTGGATGTGATACATAACTGACCCATCAACATACTCATAAAGCACAACTAGAAATGCAATCAATAGTGCAGCACCGGCTAAATAAAATATACTAGAAATATTTGTGTTTTGAAAAGATACAGGTTTCAGGGTTTCTTTATTAAGGCACCCTCTGCATTCAGAGTAGTTATACCTCTTAAATGCATTTGACCAAGCATAATAAAGACCTGAGTGAAGCAGAGCACTTGATTTCCTGTGAACAAAGGAATCCATTAGTGGAGCGCCTTGACTGTCAAACACTGATGCATAATGTTGAGTAAATACAGGATCATTGCCAAAATAGAGACTTCGCCTGGGAATAATGTTTCCACTTTCTGATCGCCAGTGGGATTCATTGAGGAAACGATGCAAGTTAGAAGTCTTGTCAATGAAAATGGAATTTTTGCACTGGGAAATCCACTTTTGAGGGGAAACAGTCGGGAACCCTGGAGGATAGCGAAATGACTTTCTAAGAACACTGTCATTAATTGGTGAGTCGTCTTCATTAATGTCATACAGAGTGGACGTCATGAAAGCATACGACCTACATTCTTCATTTGAATTGCACAATTGAAAGGAATCCTCAATAACTTTCCTTAATTCAGCATCAAAATCTTCTATTTTCGTTACCCAGCCATTTTTGAGAAAAGGCTCTCGAATGGTTTTGTTATTCTTGTCAAGGTTGAGCAGCGCAGATTCAATTGCCATATTAGAGACATAAGATGGATTGAAGTCGCCATGTCCCCTAGGAGGGCAGAATAATTTTACGTCTGGTAAATGCATCAAATCTTTAATAGATTCAATTTTCTTGTTGGGAGGTGGTTCTGTCAGATCTGCAGTTACAAAGCTTCTGTACATTTCTGTTAAGAGAATAAGTGCCAGAAGTGCAGGACCAATCACGATTCTTATCCAAAAAAGTTTTGACATTTTTGTGGGCAATGACATGGAATTTTCTAGAAGATAACTGCAGATTAGTAAAAGAAATGGAAAGCTTTCACCTTTTCTAAGGTAAATTGCAGTGTGTAGAAATATAACGAATGACGTCATTGATGCAGCTATTGCCAACCAAGTGTAAAAATCGAATGGCCGAATGTATCCGAAAAAGGAAAGTTTTGCATCTTCTAAAACCACACAGGAAATGAAATTGTAGGAATCTTCCCCGGTTATCACGATTGTACTGTACGGATTGTCTTTCATGTCAACCATTGCATCTGAAAAAGGCTTGCCATGGACAAATGATATAGATGGTGTTGTTCCATTCCAAATTTCCAGTTTACCGTCAGTTGGCCGCGGCGGCGACCCTATTTGTATAGTTGCATTTGCAAATTGTTCCACAAGAATAGATGTGATTGCAAGTGCAATATCTTTGTGGCCATTCTGAAAAAAAGTTGAAAAATACTCATTTCTAAGTGGAGGTCCGAAATAACTGTACGCTTCTGCTGCGAAGAATTTCATGGTCCAAATACAGATATATTGAGCAACAATGCTCTTCTGAATGAAATCTTGATGAGTTTTAGTTTTCAGCATCTCACTGGATAGAGATTCATCGCCATTCAACGAAAACTGAAGTAAGGGGTGCTCCTGAATCCGGATTGTCTCCGATTCATATTTCCATTGAGGACGAAGAAAGTACAATGTTGAATCAAATGTGAACAGGTACCATCGTTTGGTTAGAAGGAGAAAACTTATGTCCCTTTTTGATCCTCTTGCGTCCAATTGAGTGAAATAGACAGAATCCGACATTTCCAGATTCACAGATTCCTTGTGCCCCAATATGTACACAGAGGAATACTCTGCGTACCTGTATTTGTATTTCTCAGGGAGACCTCGGTAGTTAAAGGCCTCACTCATGTAATTGGTCATCATCATTTCTCCCAAGTCTTTTGTGTTTAAATTAACGAAAATATTTGCCACGCAATTTAATCGAGACTGGAAAATCGGAGCTGATGTTTTTGTTTTCGGAGAATACTTTTCCGCGTCGTTTTCGTCTTTGTCGTCCTCGTTCTTTCGAGACTGGAAAACTGTAGCTGAGGTTTTCAGTTTCAGAGAATCAATTTCTGTATTTGTATTATATTCAAAAGAGAGCTCCGTTAATAGAATCTCTGTTTCTTCCTCCGTAGCATTGGCGAATAGATGCTCTCTTAATTCTGAACTGATCATTTTAAATTTATGTGTTTGTATGTGATCAACAGGAGAATGAAATTCTGTAATTGCGTAAGGATTGTCTACTTTTCGTAGTTCTCCAATTACGGCTTCGTCAGACAGAGAATTCGGTTTATTTGGATATTTGTAGTGAAATACAATTTGTGTATAACAGTCCTTTTCCAAACCCAGTAAGTATTTCAATTTTAACCCAAATGTAAACTTCAAAATTCCAATAATCACTAAAGCGACACAAACTTGGGTTCTCATGATGATAACGGGGTCAAGCTCTGTAATACTCAAAGACTAACCAAACAGCCACAAGACATCAATATATGAATTTCGATAATTTACTGACTTACTACCTAATAAATAAAATAACGTTTTTATTTCTCCTGATACGATTTTTATTTTCAGAGAGCTTGCAAAGCAATCAAGACAGGATATAAATTCAAATAAATTTACTCATAAGATATATTTTAAAGACAAGTTAAGCTGGTTTGACTGTGTCGTAAGTGACAATATTTCTATAGAAATGGTGGACCAAACATTGTTTATCGATTTTGTGATAGCATGACAAATGGTTATAGAACAGTTTTTGTGTGTACAGGATTTCGGATTAAATATTGTTGAGTTAAACTTCTAAAAAAGTTTTACTCATGGAAATTATTCTTCATTGGATTACATTTAAAATGTAATTTTCGAAACTTCGAGGAGCATATTTCGGAAATCTGGAAAGTCATCATTTTGCAAATAAGAAAAGAGAAGAAAAATATCCAGCGACCACTTTATTACCATTTCTTTTCGAAAATACATCCTTTAAAAAATGGTCATTAAGTCAAAATGTACAGAAAAACCACTACATTAAAATTTTCAACTGAAATACAAATTCCATTTTTAGATTTTTATTTGAATCCAAATAGCATCGGAAAGTATTTGGAAAATTTCATAGCAGTTATCAAATAGAGATTCAGTCTTGTATTTGAAACCTTCATTGTAAATGATTAGCACGAACATTAAAGTGACTTTAAATAATTGATAGCCTACATTTAATTTGCCTGTAATCACTTAACGGTTCCAGAATGGCATGTTAAACAGGATGGCTCTTGCAAGCCAAAGTATCTACATTCGCATACACCTCTTATTTGTCGCAACGAAGTAAGAAATATTGATCTATTGGACTTACATGCAAACATGATAGTTTAAAATATGTTCGTTTTAAGAATCTCATAACGTAGTATTTGCAGACACATCTCATAGAATATGTAAAAGGTCGTCCGAATTGGAAAGAAAGATTGGTCAAAAATAAAACCCACAAAAATCACGAGCCCGAACGGAATTCTAAAACTACTAAATACTAAACCGGAATTTGCACAGAATCCGTTTAAATACGCTTGTTTATAAATTACTGCAAAAAAATCTAGCAGACCCGCGTTTTATTCTATTCTCACAAATGTGTGTAAAACACATGAATAATTATAATACTTTATTAGTAATCGGATTTCGGGCGGTGGAGTTTTTGGAAATATTTAAGTTGAATATGGATTTCGAAATTGCAAATGTAAGGAATACGGAAACATTGCCAAATGATGTTGAGATTGCGACTGGTTTACAGATTGTTTTGGTTTACAGATCGTGTTTGCAGATTGTAAACTTGCACAATTAATATTTCATCAGTTTTTGAGATTACCCAAATAAAAGTCCACAAACAAGGCTAACTGCAATTCAATTGCTCTATTGTCAGGCAATATTCAAAATTACATATGATATTCCGATTTCCAATACAGAACATAATAATAAGACGAATAATAAACATGATAATTGCCCAACATTATATGCTAAACATAAATGCGAATTCTAATGGAAGTTCTATGTCGCCAGATTACACCAGATTTGCAAAGCAATTTAAAACCCAGTGACAGGTGGTACTAATGCATCTCGCAAAAGCAAATATCTAAGTAGGCAGATAGCATGCCTAATAAAAGTTTATTTCATGTTGCAAAAATGTAAAATCAATTGTTAATCACAATTTACGACTTATATACTATAGGTACACCTGTAGGTATTTTACAAGCTAAACTTGGGAAATTGAAGTGATTTACTTTAGGTGCATGGCTTTCTAATGGCAAACTGTTAGCAACTATGAAACGGTTAAATATATTGTCTGCAATATTTCATGACTTGGAATTCATCGACCGTAAAAGTACGGGGTTGACAATTTATACGTATCCCCGTTTTCAGAAAATAACCTTAGGGCAGGAAAGCAGTTTACATTCAGACACAATATGAAAAGCAATTTAATATGCTATTCTAAACTGCACCATTTCTTGGTTCCAGATATTTGTCTCAGAAATCCCCTATTGCTATGATTTAAGAATTTTGTACCACTGAATTAAAAAAAGAACATCGCACGGGGGTCCATTGTTAGCAGGGATCAGTGAGGATTCTTTATTTTTTGGTATGCTGTAGAATGCACCTCAGTGGTCATTTTTGAGTAAAAGTTTTTTTCAGAAAGGTCAATAGGGTGTCCCCTACAGGCCTCCAAAGTCACGATTTTTCCCCTTTTTTCACACATTTTGGTGTGTATTTTGGGCATCCGTTGACCTACAGACACAGGAGTCATGTCATTCGACGTGAAATGCAATGTAAAACAACACTGCATACTCAAAAGTTAATTACCACCTACTTGGGGGAAATACCCCCCGCCCCCAAAGAGGAGGGATCTTGTTCATATTCACTAAGGAGGCTCCACACATCATTCTAAACCTCCAATAAATCGCTCACAACATTTCACTGAACCATTGGTCTTGTTTGGAGGGTATAAAGGGCCCACTTATGTATATGAGCCTAGCAGACCTAGAAGATCGTCCAAACAAGACCAACGGCTCAGTGAAATGTTGTGAGCGATTTATTGGAGGTTTAGAATGATGTACGGAACCTCCTTAGCGAATATGAACAAGATCCCCCCTTTTTGGGGGCGGGGGGTATTTCCCCCCCAAGTAGGTGGTAATTAACTTTTGAGTATGCAGTGCTGTTCTACATTGCATTTCACGTCGAATGACATGACTCCTGTGTCTGTAGGTCAACGGATGCCCAAAATACACACCAAAATGTGTGAAAAAAGGGGAAAAATCGTGACTTTGGAGGCCTGTGGGGGACCCCTATTGACCTTTCTGAAAAAAACTTGTACTCAAAAATGACCACTGAGGTGCACTCTACAACATATCAAAAAATAAAGAATCCTCACTGATCCCTGCTAACAATGGACCCCCGTGCGATGTTCTTTCCTGTGAGTGTAAATAATTTTCACCCTGTACATTTAGCTGTGCAATACTCATATACAAGTCATACCTGACTGGCAGACGTCTGAAAGAATTAAAATTATTCAGTGGAAAACACATTATATGCAATTTGTTGCAATGTCACACAAATATCACCAATGTCAACATAAATTTTCACATGTCTTTACAAAGTTCACAGTTCCTATATAAATCCAGCAAAAGTCGTACGGAAACATCAGTTCCAGATCAGACTTCCATAACTTATTTAAAGGACATTTTCCTACTGATTTTTAACAGAATCACTGAGACGAATCAACCGAATAATATCCATTGTAAGTACAATTATTTGGTATTATTTATTTGGTATTGTCAGCAATGTCTAAAAATCAATTGTAAGTAAATTAAGTTTGTAATGCAAATTAATATTACTGTATCATTGAATACAAAAATCCAAGGCTGGTGTAACCATGGCGGTTCTCCTATTAGGTTATCTCAATCAAAAATTTCAGTTCACTTCAAAAGAACCTCCACAGTATTGTCGATAGTCATGGAAATCTGAAAATACACATTTCATCCTTATCCTAAGCCAACAAATGATCCAGAGATACTGAAATGTTGGATTTAAAATTTTTTTCTTGAGAGAAATTTATAGTAAAATCGCCATGGTTACACCAGCATTATAAAAATCTATTGTTTAAATAGATATTTTTGGACAATGAAAACCCAAGTTAGTGGGACTATAGCTACTATGATAATAATGGCTATAGTGGCCATTTCTTCTGCGGTATGCTGCAATAGGATAAATTCCTACACCTGCTGTGGTGTAGGTAGTTGCAACATTTTTTGTTGCAACTGCGATTTTGGATGCACACCATACTGTGGTCCTTCGAATATATTTTGGACTAACACTCGGGTGTAAATGGAATGGTTTTGAAGGGAATACGACCACAAATGCAACACTCTTTCTACAATTTTGAATGTCAATCAATTTTCAAGTCAATTTTCAGTTCCACGACCATTAACAGTTATAATCATAGAATACTGAATACAGTAAACAATATTACTGCATTGATGACTAAGCGGCCGTGAAACTCTTTTGTTTTATTAGCAAAACAATTTATAAAGATAAATACGAAAATAACATTTCGGTAAATATATCTTTTTCGGGCTACAAATGCTAACCATGATACATTTGCCTTATAAATAAACAAAAAACCGCACAATATTTTTAATTATGATGATTGCGATATATAATAAACATTTCAGCAAAACGATATTTGCAAGTGAATGAATAACCGTCATAATCATAATCAATGTGGCATTTATTAATAGAGGTTGTGAGAATGCACTACTAGTGATTTCACAAAATGTGTATAACAGCTTATATGTAACTATAGGTAAATTATTATCTCTATTTCTAGATATAAAAATGCGCTTCGAACAGTTCAGTATGATATGTTAATTTTTAAAGGTATTGTAAAATTTAATCCTGAACTGAACATATATCTGCTTCTCAAAAATTATTATAGTGGAAGAGGATTTAGCATAACAAAGTGGAGCCTAAAGTATCCATTTAGAAATCATATTTCGAAGCTAGCACTACTGGTGCTGGAAGTGCACTCAAGCCTATCTCTTCTTTGCTTATAAAAGATATAGGGGAAGTTTTTGATTTATCATGTCCAGGGTTGGAGAACAACAGGCAACTTCTTTGGAATAAAGGGTGTTGTCGGTTACCAGTAATGGTCTTACAACTGTGATGTGAAACAGGCACGTATCCAGGATTTTCAAACAGGGAGGGCTTAAAATTTTGAGTAATAGGCACACGTAACCAAAACAATTGACCACCAAACAGGTACTATCACTACTACTGTTGTGTTTTATTAAAGCAAAAAACATACAGGAATGCAATAATTCGTTATTGATTTTAATACATTAGTGGTATTCGGTGGTTGTTTTGCAAAGCAAATATCTCAACAACTTTAGCTACATCCACATTTACATCTCTGTGTACATTAAGCAATGCTAAGCCTGTCAATCTTTCATCTCCCATTTTATTTCGCAGGTATGATTTGAGGCGTTTTAAGCAAGAAAAGCTCCTTTCAGCCGTGGCAGTTGTTACAGGAATGGTGCACAGAATTTTTAATAATGTATGAATTGGCGGGTAGAACAGAATTTCACAATTCCGCCAATTAATAGGTTCAATGCGTTTCCATTTCTCTACCCATAATTTAAACTCTGACTCAAAAGTTTCTTCGCTAGTCTTTGGTTGACTTTGACATATTACATTTGCTATGAAATTGGAAATTGGATAGCGTTTAATAGTAATAGCATCACTCAGGGACTACCGATTGTAATTTGAAGACTTTGTTCCAGTCAAGGATGTCTACACTCTACTCTATATATTATTCGGTAATCGTGATTTAAATGTCTCATCGTACAGCATATGCTATTCTAATTAGCATGCATTCCCATGTGGTGCTCATTTACACTTTGGGAAACATTTTTAGTATTTTTCAAACTTTAAGATGACCGAATGCAATAAAGTAATTTTTTATGTGAGAAATGTGATAATATCTAGTGTACGTCCAAAAATTTAGGAGGGGCTGTAGCCCCCAAGCCACCCCCTAGATACGTGCCTGATGTGAAATGACATGTTAATAAACACGAATTTGAATTGAACGATATGATATCTAAGTCTTCTAAATCTTACTTGTTTTTCTTCAGAATAAACACCCAAAAGCAGGCAGAAATACAAAACAAAATGGGCATGATGTAATAAATTGCAAGAAGAGCCATTTTATCGGATGGGAAGTATTTCTTTTTTGAATTCTTGCTTAAATTCTTCTCGATTGCGCTCATCCACAAGAATTAAATTCAATTAAGGGACAGACATCATGGCATATATTCGTTTGTAAATATTTAATTTGATATTTATTTTGATATTTATTTATTTATAACACTTAAAAATTACAGCAAATTGTTTAAGTACGTTTCACGCAATGGCATACAAACAAGAAATTTCGAATTTGACTACACAGTGCTTGGTTGGTCTACTTAAAAGAAAATGATGAATTTAGAAAAGTAAACATAGGATTAACTAATTTGTACTGTTGGTTGAAATTATTAACGATAAATTGTAAAGGACAGGAGTGTCTTTTGGATTTAGGTAAAGTGACGAAAAGATTATGGAATTTTCACAGATTGTAAATCGGAGTATTAGTTTCGTTATTATGATTTGATGCTGGAAAAGGGTTTAAGTTTTTGTTTAAAAGGTTAAAGTTACATGAAAATTTATTATAATTAAAGTTTAAGTTGAGGTAGTAACTTTCAATATTTATACTCGGATTGAAATCAGGAAGGAGATGGCAGAAACGGGCATTACGAAGGAGGGAAATGCCGAAATTAGAGGAAGCGACTAATCTTCTAGCTTCCAGTGATTGGAAAATGAGGTGGTCTAACTAGGGATATATTCTCGGATTGAAATATCTTTAAAAACTATTATGGACAGGCTAGATCTTTGGAGGTTTTCAATTTTTGCGAGAGGTCCTTGGTAAGTGAGTTCGACGAGATGACTGATCCATATTCGTCTAAAGGTCGTATAAAAGTTAGATAGCACTGAATTAAATCGGTTCAGTTCGCTTAAAATTTCTTTTGGGCCTGGTGCGGTTCGGTTCGGTTCGCTCAAAAATTTATTTTGGAGTGGTGCGGTACAGTTCGGTTCGCTAAAAAAAATTTTGGGGCTGGTTTGGTTCGGTTTGGTTCGCTCAAATTTTTGAAAGCAACTATAGTTGGGCTCGGTTCGGCTCGCCGGGACCAATGTTGCATGTCTGATGCTGATTACACTGTTATGCTGGTAATCGCAGTTGTGAAAAATAAACTGCACAATCCCTCACAATCTTCTCCAGCTATATATACTGTAAACTAACAATCATATTTACTTTGTTTACTTTGGGTGCATTTTATATAGAAATATGTATTTACAACATATTAGAAATATAATATATCCGTATTATGTATCAGATGCACCTATATTATGGATGAACAAGTAAAACTTGCAAGTCAATAAACATGAAAAGATTTAAATATCTTAGTTTAGATTCAGTAGAAATGTACACTGGACGTAAGTTGGTGTATCACAAGGCACAAAACTCAAGCAGTAAGTATCGCTTTTGCCGTTTTGATGAAAAAAGATATTTTTGTCCATCCTTACTTATAGCGGTTCCTTCCAAATTTTCAGCATTTTAATGCAACAAAGCGCCGTCTGTTTGTCCAATACCATACAATTTTAATGTTGGTATTGGTAGAACTAGATTTTAATGCATTGAGTTTCCTGCTCAAGTATTTCCATCATAACCAAATCAGAATTGATTGAAAACGATTTTTTTAAATTGGCCTCCAAAGATCAACCTATTATCTAGGTCAAAATATTACCATATTGTGAAATTTTTGATCTCTTATGCTATGAAAATATTTTGAAAATGTAGGACATATCGAAAATGAAGGCAGGAATTCCGTTTGGTTTAGTATTGCTGGATTTAACCTGTTGGCCCGGAGTGTCCACTAACATGCCACTATAAACCAATAAGTTGCCATGGACTGTCATGCATTTGTGGCACTATTTCCTTTCTACTTGCTGTGGACTGTCAAGTATTATTGACACTTATATTCATATCGTTGTCATGGACTGGCAAGGATGCATGACACTAAAATCGGTGCTCTTTTCCCGGACCGTCAACTATAGTTGACGTTTTTTGCTCTTTTGAATTTCACCATGACCACTGATCCGCCTATGGGGAAAAATTATGTATAATCCCAAAACCCGAAAATAACTTTTAAGTTACTAAGTTAATTTACTGCTGTAAACTGTTGCTTTCTCATCATTACTTTATTACTACCGAAATATACCTGAGTGACGGCTTTTGTGTAGCTTGCTGCTTCGGTTGCCACAAATTCGTCATTTAGAAGCAATTCCATAGGTTGATTTGAGTTTGTGACAAGTAATTCACAAATAAAAGCAAGGCAACCTACGGGATTCCTAAATGACGAATCTGTGCCAATCAGAAAGTGTTTTCATAGCAGCAAAGTTCACAAAAACCGTAACTCAAGTACATCCACCTATGGTTGTATTTAAATGTACATCATATGAATGGCTGAATTACATCTACAGTAAAAAGCGTAAAATTGGATGGTGAATTATTTGTCAAACAGTTTGACAAATAATTCACCATACAACTTTACGCTATTTTATGTGGAAAACACAGGAAATCTCAGCGATTCATACAATGCATATTTAAATACAACCATAAGTGGTTGTAATTATTGAAGTTTATAACAGTAGTAAGTGCATAGCTCACCAGCCAACTTGAGACTAAGTCTGGCAGTCGATGTCATATAAGCATTCTCTCATTGGGTGAAAATGAATAAAATGACTTATTCAAAGATGAGCCAAGTGATTTGTTAATTTGTTTCTATCACCATGAATTTTATTCAGTCAATTAGAGGTCTCACATAAAATAAATTACGTCATTCTTTCATTTTCACCCAATGAAAGAATCACATGACGTTGACTGCCAGACTCAGTCTTAAATTAGGTGGTGAGCTCTTCAACTTAGTTACTTAAAATTAAAACTTATTTCTCTCTCTTGTTTGGGGCACAATACTGGGAATTTTACATAAACAGATGTTCATATAAAAACGAGATACATAATTTAATATATAATCCTTACCAAGGAGCAAAATAATGTGAGTCTTTCTAACATGCAGTGCAGATAGTTGGCACTGATATTCGCCTTGTTCCACAAGCACTGAGCTGATTTTCAATGTGGGGTACGTTCACCTATTGTTTATATATTTTTTATATAGGTCGAATGCTACAACATACTAATGGTTTTACTTTACAAAATTTATGCATACCCTCGGGCTACCAGGACACCTGATATGAAAAAAATATTATTATTGCGGAACCCATATAATATAGGATCGTCTGGAAAACTTGTGTATTTTTGCTTACTTACTAGTAAGAATTATTCCGCTAAATATAGCAGCATTGATACCCAGGCGGAAGCCTTAAGCACAATCGACGCTGTAGCCACCAGTCAAACAACCTGATTGCACTGGGGTATCCTAAATGTTTTCAACAAAGTCTTACCAGAGAAGGAGGTTTCTATTTTTGTGTACAATACAAAGATTAACTGGAAAAAATTCCAAATTGCAACCGAGTTGCTTTTAATTATTCCATTTTAAAGTATAAGTAATTCTAATATGAAATGTATATAAGTAATTATAAGTATAAGTAATTAGTAAGTAATTCTAATATGAAATGTACATATAAGTAATTATAAGTATAAGTAATTAGTAAGTAATTCTGATATGATTTTTCTTTCTAAGATTTAGAGCAGCATTTTCATTTATTATGCCCTAATTTTCATTTTTTAGTGTTACTTTCGTTTTGCTTAGATGACTTTTCTTTTTTTTAAATACATTTTCACTTTTAAGTTCCATTTCAATTAAAAACAAATTTATCTGTTTAACTCGATTTTATTGGAACTTACTGGTGCATTAAATCATACTAGAATTGCACTCTTTCGGTTCGTCTGTACGTTTTGTTTGATTGTATATGCCGTTTTCGCCTTCTTTTTAATTTGACGTTTTAGGAAATATTGCTAAATTTAAAATAACATATTCTTTTATAAATATAGCAGTCAATCTAAAATGTCATATTTAAACTGTCCATTAGTCACTTACAAAGTAGACGAGCAAATATTATTGCGTAGCATACATACATACATATAAGTATAAATGAATGTTTGTTTATTACGCAATTATTGGTATATGAATATTCTTTTACCATCTACGTATAATGAAATACCAATGTAATAATAACTAACGAAGTGATATTTAGAGCAATGTCACCTACCAATAGTTTTCTAAGAATCCTCTAACTTTTATAACAAATTTTTTTGAAAACGAGAAAAAATATAAATCTAAATATTATGCAAATTTTATTTTGGTGCGCAATCTTCATTGGAATACTCATTTTATTGCCTGCTAACTGACGTAATATATATTGTTAGGCTTTCGACCTCCGCTTTTACATGTCATTAGAATTCCTTTTAGTTTGCCAACCTCTTGTTACCTAAAATCAAAACATGGCAAGCAATATCGGCTAAGCGATTGACAAAACCAAACATCACAAAATAACTAGAAATAGATTCTCCAAATAAATGGAATAAAATTTGCATAATATTTAGGTTTATATTCATTCTCATTTTCACAAAATAATGTGTTATAAAAGTTCTACGATTCTTAGAAAATTATTGGTAGGTGACATTGATCTGAATATCTCTTCGTTATGTTAGTGCTGGTGATGTCTCTATCACTGCTTTGTTTACCTTTCATCCAGCAATAGTTTTATAGTCATTTTCATTGTCAGACGCAGCCTTTCGCTTTCTTCTATTTACAATAAAAAGAGTTGAGCGAATTGATTTTTTCACACTCAGTCATCACTATCACCTTTTCGAATAACAGAGGGAATTAAGGAATCAAATCTCCGTTGACATTTGCAGATCAAGTTATATAATACTATCCTGTTTCAAATTCCAAAGGTATTTACTTCTCTTAAATTTTCATAGTATTATAGAAAAAGGGTAATTTAAGGTAGCTTATTATGCATTTATCGAGAAATCCGGTGTTTTTATTTAATCAAATCCTTTATTGGCTGGCTTGAAGCGCCAACCTACTAAAGTTAATTTCTGGGCTCCAATATATTAATTCTGATTTTTTCAGGTGTCAAGCATTAAAATGTTAAGCAAGGTCGGTTTTTCAATTAGTATTTGGCTCATCGTTGCGTTTATGAGAAAATGTGAAGCAAGAAGCACGCATTGTGAACGATGGAAGGGCGATTCAGAGTTTCGGTGTGGTAAAGACAATTTCCGAGCTGACACTATTACCATCGAAAGCACAGTGAACAGCAGAATAAGTTTCAGTATCGGCAAATGGATTTCCTCTTGTGGGTGGGCGGGCACAAATTATGAAACCGTTGACGACATTGAAATTCATGGACAAGGAAATGCACTACAATTCAACTTTCCTGCCGCAGATTACGGTAAATGTGGAGAATTTTTCGTGTACAATTGTGAACAGGATACCCATGAGGTTGATTGTGTTGATATTATGTACGTCTCGGCAACTTAAGATTTGAAACTTACAATGCACAACTTTTGTTTCAACGCTATTGATTTACCTCGATTGGGAACCCTAATTTACGACAATTATTAATTTTTTTCTGAAATAGTAGACAAAGTGCATAATTTGATCGTGTTTTGTATTTGTAAATGACTACTGTAATAAATTTAATTAAACATTGTACATGAAATATGCAAAGAAAATCAATGCGCTAGAAGTCATAATTTTGATTGTCAACTTATTGATTTTGTTCTATACATGCATCTGAAAATAAACCGTTAACTTTAATGGAATAGTTAAAGTGGTTGCATTGTATAAGACTTAAATTTAATCTTTCGTCTTAATGATTTAAATTTTCGTCTTTTTCGGTTGAATGTTTCGGCAAATGAATTTTTCGTCTTATGATTTAATTTTTCGTCTTGCGATTTAAGTTTTCGTCTTGCGATTTAATTTTTCGTCTTAGGAATTCATAGTTCCTTGTGCAAGAACTATGGGTTCTCAAAATGTGCACTGATCAGACACTGATTTTTCATAATCTGAAGCAGAAATTGACATTAAAGTCAAATCAAAAAGAGGTAAAGTTACATACGAGTGGAGTTTTGTGCGTAGTTTTGACAGTGAACAAGAAGCCCTAGAGTACACACAGGTTTTGTGGACTAAAGATTGTTATAAAAACACAGTAAAGTGTAGTGATTTATTTGTACTGCAAATTAGGAGGGAAAGGTTACCCAACAAAAATGAAGATAGAAGTTTATAAGGATAAGTGTGATTTTGTGTAAAACGGTGGCTCACATTTCCATTTCTAGAAAAATAGTGATCATATAGTTTATTTTGGTGACCTGGAAGACTACATTCAATCAGAATTCACCGTTTGGAAAGTTACCTTGAATACAAAAGATTGGCTGACTTCAACTTGTCCTGCTTATCAAAAAGATTCGTTATGTAAACACATCATTGGCATTGTGTCCATGAAGAAACTTACAACTTTTCCTCCTAAAGTGAAGAAAGTTCCCCTTGGACAGAAGCGCAAACGTGGCAGACCAAAGGGAAATCCTTCTTAAATATAATTGTAATATAATACTATGGAAGACGAAATATAAATGACTAAGACGAAAAATTAAATCACAAGACGAAAATTTAAATCATTAAGACGAAAGATTAAATCGCATCCATTGTATAATAACACTCGAAAAAGTACTTTGAAGTTACTTCGTTCAAAATACGCAAAATCTCAGTTCAAAATAAAATATCAAAATCAATGTAATCGACTCAAAATACATATTTTTTGAGGTCAAATTGCAAATTTAAAAGACTTTTTGAAAGTACCCTTCTTTATTTTCTTTCAAATCGTATGAAATACATGCAAAGTTATAGAAGTTAAAAATATTCACATTTTACTTCATTATGGCTACCATATATTGTACTTAAAAGACAAAAATATTCGTAACTCAATTGGTCCTGTTTGGAGGCATTTTTCGTTGTATAATGCAAATTTAAGTTTCCTTTTTATTTTGTGTAGCGTTTTTTTGGAAATTTGGCAATTGTAATTTTGTTATGCTTAAATTTAATAGTAACTCTGCATAGTGTATTTAGTAAGGAAGGCCTACTACAGTAAAAGTCAAATATTATATATTTGACTTTATTAAATTTGGTATATTTTGGGAATGGAAGGTTATTTTTAGGTTTGGTAAAATTCAAAATAATGAAACGAGAGCCTTTATCAATTGCCGGAGAAACAATGGCAGGCATTTTATGAGTACTAAAACGGCATAAAATGCAAAAATCGACTTTATGGGCACTGCAACATTTTTTGCTGAAAAATTGAATGATTTTATTTGCATCGAAAAAAGTTATATTTTCAATTCCCCATTTTGCGTTTTATGCAGAAACACGGGAAATTTTGTACTTTTGACTTTTACAAACTTTAATGCATATTTATTTGGCACACTATATCAATAAATGTCTAGATCGAGTTCCACTCTATTCTACATCACAAATGAGGAATTTTTAAAAAGAAATAAAACTTCATCATGTAACCATTTTTTTAAAAACTATTTGGGAAATTTAAAAATGTCATTGATATCCAGTTAAAAATATAACTGGATTAAAAATGAAATAATGACAACAAGCATGCAAAAGAAAAGAAAAATCGGAGACAATGGATTACGTTGAAATTTCCGGATACACAAATATATTTTAAAAAGAAAGAGTGGAGGTAAGTCTAGCTGAATTTTACTGTCGGTAATTGTTTTCATTGACTTTGCGATCATCTGAATGCAATTCATGTCGACGCCGTAATCACAAAGGTCCTGTTGTCTTATTAAATTGGTGTTAATAGTTTCAAGTAATTGTTCAATCTTTGAGTTATGGAATGTCCCGCTCTTGATAGAATATTTTTCGATTCTTTCCTTTAAATCGTTTAAAGGGTCGACTTCCTTTAAACTAATTAAACATTTATTTACATCTTTGACAAACAACTCGGCTGTATATAGAATTCTTTGTCCTTCTTTAATACATTCAATAATTAGTAGAACATGAGTGCAGTAACCAAGAAAATTATTTAAATGAGCAATTACGACGCACCCGTATTTTTCGTTAATTAATTCTTCCTTAGCGAGAAGTTCTTTATCTTTCATGACATAAACAGCAGGAACTACAGATTCAAATTTTCGAGAGAATATCAGTTTGCAGTTATTCACAAGAAAATAAGCGAAAATATTTCCTGGGATTTCTTTGTCACTGTTGTATTTGGTATTTAATTGTTTAATCCAGGATTTAGAAATAAAGTTTCCCGAAATATCCAACACCTCCAGTGTTTTTAATCCTTCACTTGATAGTGTTTCAAGAAGTTTGAAAAAGTAGGCTTTGTTTAAGAAAATGTAGTTTCTGTCCAGAAATAAATGTTTGAGTTCAGATTTTGGATTGGAGGAAATGTGCGCTAGCAAATTTAGTAATCCTTTTCTGGATATCATATTATTCGAAAGAATGAGTGTGTGAATGTTGATTTCACGAATGAAATTTATCAACTGATTTTCGAAATAATAATCCGAAATATATTTATCAGTTATATTACATCCACTGAAATCTAAATGTCTGAATGAGTGTAGAATGTTTTTCAAAGGGGTAACTTCTGTAAAGTTCACGTTAGCTATGGCTCTGATCAATTCAAGTTTCTTTTCGTGGTCAACAGAGGTTTCATCATCGATTACATTTTTGCACGTCACGATTCCATACTTCAATATTTCTTTAATTTTTGCTACACTTGCATTGAGTTTCTCCAAGTTTTTTATGTCCACCTTGATAGTAAACTTTTTGAAGTCCTCGTCCACATTCAAACGAATGTTTCGACAACATCGATCGACAGCAAGACTTGTTAAGCAGTTTTCAATATACTCAGAAGGAATTTCTTGACTAGATTTAACCGGTCCGTAGTAAAATTTCCCATTCAACATATAGACAGCAAGCATAACTCTTTTGTTATGTAACGAACTGCAAATTAAATGGAAAACTTGTTTAAAATTCCGCGCGGTCATTTCCTTAATTAATGTTTCCGCTTTTGGATTACTGATTTGTAGTGCACAATAAATGTAGTATCCCAAATCTACATCATGTACATTTCTGCATAGCAGTTCTAGACTACTTGCCAGCAAATGTTCGACATCAAATAGCCAAGGCATTTCCGATTTCGGATATTCCGTTTCATTTGCCATGAACGCCACTTTTTGCTCAGTGTCGACACCAATACCACAATTTGCTTTCATGTAACATCTTTCTAATCGATTCTGCATCTCCTTTTCTTCGAAACAAATAATTGGTTCCTTTTGGTAGTTGGAAATTTTATTTTGTGGGGTACATTTTCTTATACTTGCCTTATAAGTTTTAAGAATTGACTCCATTTTTAAAGCATCTGATTTGCTAAACGTTTTCACCTTCTCAATACTACGTCCTCTTCTTTTATTTATCGATTTTTCAATTTTCCTTTGTTCAAGAAGCGTTTTGTAAATCAGAGAAGATATGTCTACGTTTTTTTCAGGTGTTTTAGAAGAATGTAATACAAAATCCATTTCAGAAAATGTCGAATCAATTTTCTTGATCACGAATTTCTGAGAGCTATCGTTAAGATAATCTTCCATGGCCTCTTCTTCTTCTTTTGCTAAGAAACCGCATGAACACAATTCAGGAAGAATAGTCACCAACTCAGATTCTTGTAAATTTTGAACATACGTAGAAATGCATTTAGACTCCCGTTTAGGAATATCTTTTCCACGATACAGCCTCAGTAATGTGAGCATCGCTTTTTGTTTCATTGAAACAGATTCTCCCAGCGATAACCTCATTAATTTTTCCCTTATTTCTCCACTACTTATCATGAATGTAGAAATCCATTTGAGAAGGGTTTTGTAAAACCGGAAATCACCCTCTGTTTTCAAATGTTCTTCCAAATATTGATTTACGTAATCAGACAATTTATTAAACGCTGCATCATTGTTTCTCAAAAACTTTACGCTTCTTATAATGTGTTTATTTTCACTACTTGCTCTGACTAACTCATTAATGAGATTATTAAAATCCCTGATTTTCAGCTCAAAAGATTGGCACAGTTTTAGCAAATCATCATCATTTACAAAATCATGTTCTAAAGTGCGGCACATGGCAATTTTCCACTCTGGATGAGTTATCTCATTAAGTATTATATGGATCTTCATTTTTGGTTGCAGCAACTTTACGTGATCATTCATTATATAATGTCCATCAGATTCTGTCCCCTCTACGGATTTGCAAAGCGAATAAATCAACCGCTTGCTATCTTCTGAATGAGATAACTGTTTGCACATCAGTCCCAATTTTGTCAAATCGGGCTCATTCAATACTCTTATGCGTTTCACAAGTTTTGGTTGAAAAATCGGTAACCTAATTTTGGAATTGGATAAATTGGACAATATTTCTGAATTTTTTTCTTGTACTATTAGTTCTACAATTTGGAGGGGCAGTTTTGAAAATTTTCTTACATTAGCAGCTCTTCCTCGAATAAATTGAAATATTTCTTGATACATTTCGTTCGATCTTTTTGATTCCAAATTGCATTCAGCAAGACAATTGCATAGCAGAGGGTAATGGTAATTTCCTAGCAAATCAAATGGATCAGCCTCCAGGCAATCAAAGAATTTTATCAAATTAAGATATTCAGTGCTTTTTAGATTTCCACTGTCATGTTTGCTATCCAAAAGCCCTGCAGTGAATTGAAGGACAAGAAACAGGCTAGGATTGTACTTTTGGGAAGCAAGGAACTCTTTTAAAAAGCCTGGATCTTCTTCAGCACGATTGACAATATCCAAAGCAGCGAAATACTCGCAAATTGTTAGATGGACGAATTCAAAAGTGTACCATTTTTCTATTCCATCGTCACCTGAGATTTTATTAACAAATGGGGCATTATTTAAACAGTGCCACATATTTTTTGGCAACCGAAAATCTTCTGTACTAAAATCTAAGATTTCATCGTGGATCCATTTTCTTCCCAATCCACAAAGACTCTGATGTAACACATTGCGCAACTCTTCAGTGTATTTATCACCAATTCTTTCTTGAAAATTCTCCCAAAGATTAGTGAATAGAATTTCATAAAGTTGTGTCATTGTAAGGGGCTTTTTCAAATGTTCAATGGATTTCCAGCAAAATAAAAATATATCCAGCAAAATTGGAATTGAAACAAGATCATTTACTACAGTTTTTGAGATATAATCAATAATGGTTGAAAATTGATCCAGAGAATTAGTTCTCTTTAAGATTTTTTGAGTGTAGCGCCGAATGTTTTCATTGTCGAAACCAGTAACTTCAAATACCTGGTAAAAATGCTTCACGTTTACGTATGCAAACGGCCTAGTCATCACAATAACGTTTTTCTTCTTGTAGAACACGTTTACTATGTTGCTAAACCGCGAATCTTTGTCTTGCATTAAATGGTGAATTTCATCCCAGCCATCCAGAATGTACAAAATATTTTTATTTCTATCAGACATTAGTGACTCCCAGAATTTTTCATCTTTTCCACTTGATTCAAATAATATTCTGATTACATTCACACAAATAGAATTTAGTTTCTCGTTACTCTCTTGAAGAAACTTCAAGCAATGGGGCTGTTTCAAATTTCGTAGTGGAATCCAAATTACGTCTGTATATTGCATTCCAATTTTTTTAACGTAGAAATCGTAGACAAGCCGTTTGCAAAGTGTTGTTTTTCCAGTCCCAGGACTGCCATATATTAGTGTCCGTCTTTTGCGACTAGTGAGAATATCTTTTGGTTCTATTGTAATTACATCATCCTTTCTAATTCGTCGTCCGATTAATTGCTCGTCCCTCCGATTAAAATTCACCATTTCTTCCTCGGAACTCAATTCGTCGTTTTTTACGTCACATTTTTCACCGATATCTATGCCTTCCAAATTTACATAGAAATCTTCAATCTTCAATTCAACTTTGCTGTTAACACTTTTCACTACGCATTTTTTCTTATAATATGAATCATAAGGGAAAAGAAATCGATCCGCTGTTTTTGCTTCAAAAGAATCCCAAATACATGTTTCATCTGACAGATAATCTTCCGTGTATTCATTGTCATTTCCTTCTGAATGTTCTGCATTTTTAATATTATTTCGTTCTGACTGAAAATTTTCTGTGAATTCTTTACCTTTTCTTCTTGCTTGAAAAGGTTTTGAATCTTTATTCCCCATTCCTCTGTGGCTTTCCGAAAATAACTCTTCCGAGAATATTTTAAATTAATTACCTTTTCCTACCTGGAGAAGTATGTCAGTTTGTGAGAAGACTTGCCAAGGAAAAAATTGCCAAATTGTCCACAACTGGAGCTGAAAGGAAAAAATTGAAATTATTATGAAAATAATATCGGAAAACACTACCCCACATATGGATTTCCTATTTCCTATAAATACTTTGGTCGCTTTATTATCGATTTTGTTAGAAAATTGTTACGAGTCAAAGTTTTTTAAGGAGGGGTAGTGACTTTTAAAATCCCTGATTGGGAGAGAATGGCTAAACGGAGAGTTTTGGGGTAGACATTTTTGAAATCACCGCATATTTTTCTAGCGGCTATGAGGGTTTGATTTTCAAAAATGTTTTTTAAGGGGGAAATATTTGGGGTTCTTTGGAGTGAGGGAAATACATTGAAAACGTGTATTTCTATTTTTCTTACATAGTTGCAAACTGAAATTCAAAAAAAGCGGCCTCATAACCGCTGCTAAATTTTTTTCTCTTTTTTTGATATTTTTTTGAAACGTGTACCACAACTCATAGTATATTTTTAAAACAAAATTAGTTTTAGGGGATCTCAGTACTCAAAATTAAAAATTGAAACGGATGATATCTTTATTGAGTTTATTTTAGGTTAATAATTAGTGTATATAGCTTTTAATACCCATAAAAATAGACAATGTATTGTGTGTTTCAAATCTTAACAAATTACGTCCTCTAACTTATCTAATGAATCATAATTCCTTACCTCTATTTACCAATTTCCTAAGGATCTTATTTATTATGGAGGTGGGAAGGTCATTTCAATATTTATTCTAAATGCAGAAAATAGTTAATGCATTTTATTTAGTATTGATGAAGAAGTTAAATTGGAATCTTTAGTTGCGTGTCGTTGGTGAAATTCTCTATATGGGGGTTCTGGCAAAATTAATTACGTTTGGCGACAAATTCAAGCTAAAATTAACGAAATGAAACATGTATTTGTATACTAAATGGGAGTGCGTATTGATAGAATCAAAAGGAAGATTTTATCGCCTGACCAAAATGAATGGATTTAAAATAAAAACTGTTTTGACTAGAAGTTAAAACACATGGTAAATTAAACTTGGACTTTTAGCGACAAGATTTGACTGACGTTCACGTGACTTGTCAGGTTGACAAGGTCAGCAAAAGTTCTTATGCTTGCACATTGCTCTATGTAGCTAAACGCAATTTTCATGCATAATCTAAAGCTTCTTGCAGATTGCAGACAAAGCGTGACTCAATTTGATTTAGTAACTAAGGCATACATAATAAAATTGTATTAACGTTAACAAACAGGCTTTCATTTTACATGATGAGTGACTTCTTATTTAAAGAATAGAGAATCAAATGATTCAATTTTAGATTTAAGTCCCTAAGCTCCTTAACAATTTTATTTTAGGTTAATAATTAGTGGTTTTCATAATAATCGTTTACAAATTTCTTAAGGCTCTTGTAAATTCTTCCTTGGTTTCCCGATTAATTTATTTTATGTATATTCCAAGTACAAGTACAAAACATAACTGAATAATAATGTTTTAAATATGCCTATCAATTAATCAGATTTTCCCTTTCTAGCGTACAACAATCTATTGTTTGTCCATTAATGACTTTTTATTGTCCTTTGTTACACAGACCTTCATAAAACCATTAGACAATTTTATAATGAATAAACCAGTGCAACCATGGGTGTAAAAATGTATCGTAGAAGAAATATATATACATGGACTGCAGCCACAATGGCTTGACCCGTAACTGCACCCAAAAAGTCCGAATTAATAAAATGGATTTAAAAAAAAGCAAATTACCAAAATACTAAATTAAATGACACAGTTAAGGAAGGAGTAAGATAACCAACGGACAGACAGATTGTCTCGGGAATTCTTATAAAGAAAATGCTTCAGCTTCTTAATAAATGTGGAATTGCAAATTGTATTTCAGAATATGATTACCATACACAACACAAAATACTCAGCAAAATGTTTAGGATTCTCATTTATTTGTGGACAATATCAGTTTTTATAGGAAATGCAAACTTAACATCATTAGGGTTGCGCTCCGATGCAGAAATCCTGGGTAAGGTTCTCAGCAACTATATATTCCATACAAATAATTAAATCAATACATTTATTGGATATAAATTATTGTTTGACATTTGCACAGATGAGTTTATGAATTCGGGCAAATATATCCGCAAAGGGGATTACTACATAAAAAGGCGCACAGCTAATCAGCGATCAGATTTGGAGATTATTTCAAACTGGCCAAACAATACAATTCCCTTTATCATTTCGGAGGAATTGCGTAAGTTACAAAGTATCTGCTCTTTATGGGGAAAAATGGTTGATTTTCAGTTCTTGTTATTGTCTTTACAGTCATAGATGTGAATGAATGCAAATTACAACCATAAATTTGTATTATAAGTGTTTTCTTCTTTGCAGCTCAAGAATTAGTACCCGAAATAATGGGAGCTGTCAAGTATTTGAACAATTATACCTGCTTAAACTTCCGTCCAGTGGATTTAGAAAAGGATAAGGTTTGGATACGTTTTCTAATGGGTAATACTAACCAATCTGGTAGTGAAGAGGTGGAATTCTGTGCTGCTGGGTTTGGCTTTTTTGGAGATCCAGACCAGGTATTACAATTATGGCTACCATTTAAGTGTCCCACAAAGAAACTGAAAAACCCACAAATGAAAAACCTGAAACTGCTCCAACTATATGAATTTGGTCATAATCTATAAATATTTACCACATAAAGCTTTACGTGCTAAATTCTCATAAATGTGACCATAGTGGCCGCTTCAGAGTTTTCATTTGTGGAGATTTCAGTTTTTCTAACTTATATTACCCTTACGAGACGGGACGATTACAATTAATGACTTAGTGACACTTTTAGCCTGTCCTTGTGGGGAAGCTGTGCAAAGCTCCAATGATTGTCCATGAACTTCTTCATGTCCTGGGATTATTTCATGAGCACCAAAGAATTGACAGAGACAAATATATAACAATAAATTGGAAATATATAAAAGAAGGTAATAACAACTAGTAATACTAAGTTCTTACAGAGTTGTGCTAGGAAGTGCTAAGCTGTGAAAATAACTAGAAATTTGTATTTAAATTTCAGCCGCCAAAGGAGATTATATTACAGAATTAGAATACTGTTTACAAGGTCTTCCAGAGGACAAATGCAAATTTAATACTTATGGGGTCAATTACAATTATGAGAGCATAATGCACTATTGCGATGACTGCGCTTCCATAAACCCACCTGATAAGGTGATCACTCCTGTGGTAAGTGGTTACGTAATCATAGGGTTTAATACAAAATGAGGTTCAACGATTACTAGCCCTGGCCCTGGCACCTACAGTGTGTAAGGAAATATCACAGTTATTTATGCACGTTTCAGTTTTAATTTCCCACGTTAAGTCAAACGTGCCAATTTAAAAGCACATACTTCCTTATACATCTTAAATGCTATGGCTGGTATCAGTAGAACCTCACTGTACTTAATTAAACCTCTTACACTGAGTTTCTTTAGAATGGCACTACAGATGCTCTTGGGGATCCTGCTAGAATGGGACAATTAATTGTACGGGCTCAGCGAAGGAGATTGGTTACTCGTTAACAGAAAGTATGGATGTGAGTTGGTCACCTTATTTTATTAGTTTTCATTGGAATATATTTGATAAAAAATCATTAATGATCACTTATGATTGTTATGATGCATTTTTAGGTGACCCGGATAAAAATCCGCAAATAAATAAGCCACCTCCAATTCCTCAAAATTATACCATTTCTCATAAATTGAATAACACTTCAATACGACCAGATTATACTGGATTTGACAATATGAAAGGAAACACATCGACAGGTGGAAATAAAACATCTCGGAAAAACAAATTGGATTTTTTTTATTTAAACAAATAATGAAAGTAATAATTTTTTTTGCTTAAGTTAAATTTTTGTACTTAAAAGACTTAAATATTTAGTGACGCAAGTTGTAAACATTGTAATGAAGGTTGATATTATTCTCAATAAAATATTATGAAGTGTATTTAATGTAAACGGAATTCAAAATGCATTAATAAACTCTAAAAGCTGTTCATAATTTTTTGTTTTTCTAAGTGTTAAGCTTTTATTCACAGCATTGGTAGAGTAAAAATAGTAAAAATAGTAAATGGAAAGATTCACAGTTATAACTTTACCGATAAGGAATGCAAAAGATATGCAACATAAACAACTTTACTGTATTGATAACTAAAGCGGCCTTTTTGTCTTATTATCAATACAATTTATAAAGCTAAAAGTGAAAATCATATTTTTGTAAAACAATATATACTTCATCTTTGCTGCGCTTCAAATGTTAGTGGTGACACATTTACCTTGTAAATAAACAGGAAACCGCATAATATTGTTAATTATCAGTATCCAAGAAAGGGAGATCCCAGCTCAATGGGAACATTTTCAAACAGTTAATTTTTAAGGTGGCGCCAATTGCAAAATTACCCCTTTTAAGCAATAGGATAATTAATTTTGGACTTTTGACAAAAAACCGGGCTGCTGTAGTCAGTAAACTTTAGGAATTAAACCTACCTGAAAATCGCGTCAAAATTTCGAAATTTTTTCAAAAAACTGCTTTGCAGCTTTATATTGGAAAAGAATTGATCGCCTATTGCAGCGTATGTGTACATATGTTGCAATTTACATTTAAATTACTTAAAAAAATTATTTCATTTAAAATTATTTAGTATTTTTGAAAAAAAATTGAAATTTTGAAACTAGCAATAAAACGTTATTGCACAGGTTACCAAGAACAAAATCCAATACAAAGTATTGTAGGATAATTGAGGAACAATTTGTATAGGTTTTCGTTTTTGGTAACCCGTGCACCTTTCCAAAAATGGGGTTCAAAAAAACGACATTTTTTTGGAAAGAAAGGGATCGCACATTGATAATGATCCTTTATTTGAGGAGAGGAGTGGGTCGAATTTTCAAATGATTGTGAACCATCTAAAAATGAAGAAATGTATCCCAAGAAAATATTGGAAATTCACTTTAAAAAATTAATATCAAACCCTATGGGGTAATTTGGTACGCTGATTTCAAATATGATGGCCATTTTATCGTAAGTTCATAAATATGGGAGTGGCTTACCACCCACTTTATTAAAATATTGAAGATTCACTTAAATTAATTAATATCAAACCCTATGGGGTAATTTGGTATGCTGATTTTAAATATGATAGCCATTTGATCGTAAGTTCATAAATATGGGAGTGGCTGACCACCCACTTTATTAAAATATTGAAGATTCACTTGAATTAACTAATATCAAACCCTATGGGGTAATTTGGTATGCTGATTTCAAATATGATAGCCATTTTATTGTAAGTTCATAAATATGGGAGTGGCTGACCACCCACTTTATTAAAATATTGAAGATTCACTTAAATTAATTAATATCAAACCCTATGAGGTAATTTGGTATGCTGATTTCAAATATGATAGCCATTTTATTGTAAGTTCATAAATATGGGAGTGGCTGACCACCCACTTTATTAAAATATTGAAGATTCACTTAAATTAATTAATATCAAACCCAATGGGGTAATTTGGTATGCTGATTTTAAATATGATAGCCATTTGATCGTAAGTTCATAAATATGGGAGTGGCTGACCACCCACTTTATTAAAATATTGAAAATTGACTTAAATTAATTAATATCAAACCCTATGGGGTAATTTGGTATGCTGATTTTAAATATGATAGCCATTTGATCGTAAGTTCATAAATATGGGAGTGGCTGACCACCCACTTTATTAAAATATTGAAAATTGACTTAAATTAATTAATATCAAACCCTATGGGGTAATTTGGTACGCTGATTTCAAATATGATAGCCATTTTATCGTCAGTTTATAAATATGGGAGTGGCAGACCACCCACTTTGATAAACTATCGCAATGGTCACTTATTAAAAAGGTTTCAGACTTCAAGGGGCATTTTAATGCGCTAATTTCAAATATGTTTGCGAATAGCAGTAAAATTGATAATGGGGGTGTGGCTGACCACCTACTAATCAATTTATTTCAAATTTAATCAATTTATTTCAAATTTAATCAATTTATTTCAAATTTAATCAATTTATTTCAAATTTAATCAATTTATTTCAAATTTAATCAATTTATTTCAAATTTAATCAATTTATTTCAAATTTAATCAATTTATTTCAAATTTAATCAATTTATTTCAAATTTAATCAATTTATTTCAAATTTAATCAATTTATTTCAAATTTAATCAATTTATTTCAAATTTAATCAATTTATTTCAAATTTAATCAATTTATTTCAAATTTAATCAATTTATTTCAAATTTAATCAATTTATTTCAAATTTAATCAATTTATTTCAAATTTAATCAATTTATTTCAAATTTAATCAATTTATTTCAAATTTAATCAATTTATTTCAAATTTAATCAATTTATTTCAAATTTAATCAATTTATGTCAAATTTAATCGATTTATTTCAAAATTAATCGATTTATTTCAAAATTAATCGATTTATTTCAAAATTAATCGATTTATTTCAAAATTAATCGATTTATTTCAAAATTAATCGATTTATTTCAAAATTAATCGATTTATTTCAAAATTAATCGATTTATTTCAAAATTAATCAATTTATTTCAAATTTAATGTGCTAATTTAATTTAATTTGGCAATGTCAATTTTTGAATATACATATCCAATCCTTCGTTATGTACTTTTGAAATTTCAAAGCATACATATCCAATCATCAGTTATGTGCATTTGAAATTTGAAAGCATACATATCCAATCCTTAGTTATGTACTTTTAAAATTTCAAAGCATACATATCCAATCTATGGTTATGTACTTTTGAAATTTCGAAAACATACTTATCCAATCTCTGGGTATGTACTTTAGAAATTTTAAAGTAGTGGAATCAGAAATGAATGTATGCAAATGCAACACATCGTCAATGCGGAGACCCAATCTGCCTGCAATACCCTGCAGCACATTTTCCAGCTGTACCTTTTCCGCTATCAACAGCATGCATTGATTGCACACATGTTAAAAATTCTGATAGGCTAACGCGGGGAGCACCTTGCTTTTCCGGGAAAATCCTTGGCTCGATTTTCTCCTTTGAGCTGGGATCTCCCGAAACAAATATCACATATAATACAATTTCAGCAAAATAATATATTTACATTTGAATAACCGTCACAATCATAACTAATACGGCTTTTTAGCGAGCCAGAGGCTCACTTATGGAGCCGTGTTGTCTGTCCGTACGTACGTACGTACGTACGTACGTATGTATGTGAACACCATAACTCTTGAAGGCATTGACCGATTTGGATAAAACCTCGGATTTGGACTCATCTCGACCTAGTTAGGAACCCTATTTAAAATGGGCGTGGTCACCCCACCCCTTTCGGAGATAACGCGCGCTCACTTTATAAGCAATAAGATATGAAAATGGGGTTTTGGGTACTAAAATATCTTACACCGCTTCTAGTAGTTTGTTAGCGGGATAGTAAAAAATATTTTACACCGCTTCCACTTTATAAGCAATAAGATACTCAAATAGGGGTTTTAGGTGTAAAATATGGTTTTTGGGTGTGACCACTTTTGAGAAGCGGTATACACACTTTTTGGGTGTCTTTTATCATATGAAGCGGTAAGCTAACTTTTTGGGTATTTTCCATTATATGAAACTATGAGCTAACATTTTTGGTGTTTCCCACTTTATAAAGCGCTAAGCTAACATTTTTGGTGTTTCCCACTTTATAAAGCGCTAAGCTAACATTTTTGGTGTTTCCCACTTTATAAAGCGCTAAGCTAACATTTTTGGTGTTTCCCACTTTATAAAGCGCTAAGCTAACATTTTTAGTATTTCCCAATTTATGAAGCGCTAAGCTAACTTTTTGGGTGTTTCCCACTTTATGAAGCGCTAAGCTAACTTTTTGGGTGTTTCCCACTTTATGAAGCGGTAAGCTAACTTTTTTGGTGTTTCCCACTTTATGAAGCGCTAAGCTAACTTTTTGGGTGTTTCCCACTTTATGAAGCGGTAAGCTAACTTTTTGGGTGTTTCCCACTTTATGAAGCGGTAAGCTAACTTTTTGGGTGTTTCCCACTTTATGAAGCGGTAAGCTAACTTTTTGGGTGTTTCCCACTTTATGAAGCGGTAAGCTAACTTTTTGGGTGTTTCCCACTTTATGAAGCGGTAAGCTAACTTTTTCGGTGTTTCCCACTTTATGAAGCGGTAAGCTAACTTTTTGGGTGTTTCCCACTTTATGAAGCGGTAAGCTAACTTTACGGATGCAATTGGAAACATTCATTATTTATATGACAACCATTTAATTTAGGCTCAGTTTCTGTAAAGAGATAATGAATTCTCTTTAACCCTCTGGCTCGCTTTATGTTACGGCTTGGCGATGTTTTTTAAGATTGAGGTTGCGAGAATGCACTACTAGTGTTTTCACAAAGTGTATAACAGCTTAGATGTAAAACTATAAACTAAGCTTTATGTGCTTACGTAGTACTTATAATGCATAGCGAGTGGAAAACCATTAGATTGAAATTGTGCTTATAATAGAGCAAAATTACGCTAGTAGTAGATTAAAGTTGTTTGTAGTAGTTTAGAATTATGCCTATAGCAGATGACACTTATGCTTATATTATACTATACTTATGCATATTGTAAATTAAACTTATGCTTATAATGGAATGAAGTTATACTAATTTTTATATGCAAGTAATTTGTAAGTAAAGGTAAAAACATTAGCTCTATTTCTAGATATAAAATGCATTTCCAACAATTCAGTATTATTTGTTAATTTTTAAACGTATTTCAAAATTTAATTCTGAACCGTATATGTTACGGCTTCTCAAAGATTATTATAGTTGAAGAATGTGTAGCATTAAAAATGGAACCTAAATATGAAGGCAGGAGTATTTCGACTCTAACATTGGTTCTGTAAGTGGGTTCAAGCCCATCTTTTCTCTATTTATAAAAGATATGGGGGAAATTGATTTGTCCTGTCCAGGGTTGGAAAACTGCAGCCAGTTGTGTTGGAATAGCTGATATTGTCGATTACCAGTAATGGTCTTGCAACTATGATTAGAAATGACATGTTAATAACACGAATTTGAATTAAACGAAATAATATCTAAGTACTCTAAATCTTACTTGTTTTTCTTCAGAATAAACACCAAAACGCAGCCAGAAATGAAAAACAAAATAGGAATTATGCAATAACGTGCGGGAAGAGCCATTTCACCGGATGGGAGATATTTCTTTTTTGAATTCTTACTTAAATTCTTCTCGATTGCGCTCATCTACAAGAAATTAAATTAAATTAAGGAACAAACAGCATACCAGAAATTCACAGTTGCTAAATATTTGAAAACCCAACCAAAATTAAAGCTTACATTAATGTTGACCACACTGTTATGCTTATGATCACAGTTGTGGAAAAATAAACTGTACAATCCTTCACAATCTTCCCCAGCGATATATACTGTAAACTAACAATCATATTTACTTTGATTAGTTCATTTTATATAGAAATATGTATTTACAACATATTGGAAATATAATATATCCTTATAATGTATCGGATGAACAAGTAACAACAACTCACTGTTGTCGAATACGAAAAGGATCCGTCAGAAAGTGGTGTTGCAATTAGTGGTAATGATATGCCATTACAAGTTTCAGCTAATGGAGCAGCTGTAGAAGGATCCTGAAAAAGAAGATTCGGATATTTTTCGTCATCGTTATCCCATTCTTCATCTGAGACAGGGTATTTATTTAGTTTATCATCATATTTCTGGACACTTGCAGCAGAAGCAGAGCTCGAAGGGTTTTGTGCAAAAACATTCGGAACATATTGCTGGATTGGTGAAAGTTGTTCACTTGGATGTGAGCTTACTGAAGAAATAATACTTTGTTTATTTTTTATTGAACCATAATCTTCTACTGTTTCTCGCCCATTTGGGTGAACTTTCTTGTTGTTGGCCAAACCGTAAACTCATTTCAAAAATCAAAACGAATTTACTTGCAAAAATCAAAAGAATAAAAAATTAAATTTTAGTAGAGCTTACCGCTTCTTCGCCGTCTTTGCTGAATCACCGCTCTTCGATCTAAGAACATTCCCTTTTTAAAATAGGAAGGTGCAACAGGAATCAGTGAGGAATTCCTAAAGATCTTGATATTCGTTTGCAATGGCCGACTACAACTCACGTGGACCCTGAAAAACAAATAATTGACATGAAGTAATGACGCTTTAGTATGTAAATATTTATGTTCATTGTTTTGTCCACAAAAGAGTAATTACAATTTATTAAGAAAATCCAAACGAAATACAATTGATGAAATCCTTTCGTCTTCATAACCCAACTTATCATCTTGTATGCCACAGGTCCCTATTCTTCCTGTTTCATAGGGATTTATTCCTTCACTTAAAGTACGATCCAGAGTGAATGCCATCTTTGCCAAGAGTTCAGTAGACAATTAATGTAAAGAAAAGTAATATTTCAGGCAAAACACTGGAATTCCTTGTTATTCGTTATAAGTTATTTAATTAATACCAATTCTTGTTGACCTTCTATAGGCAGAATTTGAAAACCCATCAAATTAACGTCAAGGTATCCTGTTTTGTATAATCTGAAGGTTGACATATGTACCAATTTTCGCTGGTCCATCTGTATTTGTACAATTCAAAATAGAAGCACATTAAATATTATCTGATTATGTCCACTAATTGAAATTTTCCCTAGATACAATTAAAAGAACGGGATCTTATAGCGCATATTATTTATTAAAATATCAATTTATTTGTATATTACTTACCTCTAAATTCAGTAGAAATGTACGAGATAAAGTAGAGGTGGCCATAAGTAATACAATTGCTACACAAAGTATTATTTTCATTTTTCTTCTAGTATATCAACGAAGCACTGAAATAGATAACTTTATGCTCCTTGGCACTATTTGGTGTACTGACAAATAAATGCAGCCAAATATTTAATATCAAGTCGGTTCAGATAATATTGCCGTCTAACGGAAATGTCACGTAAGCAACCTAACCAATGTTAGCAAGACAGTCAGTTAAATAGTTTAGTTTTACTAAGTAGCGGTAGCTACTTTATAATAATGCCTGATCTGTCTGTCTGTCTTTGTCTGTGCGTGTGTTTGCGAAACGATACTTCACGGTAATGTCTGATCTGTCTGTGTGTGCATGTGCATGTGTTTGCGTAAAGATGCTTTATGGTAATGTCTGATCTGTCCGTCTGTGTCTGTGTTCGCAAAATGATACTTTAAATAGCAATGTCTGATCTCTGTCTGTCTGTTTGTGGGTTCTGCTAATGTCCATGCCATGTCTATAACCGCTACTTCTTTATATGCTACGGTACAATGGTTTATTACTTAATCAAATAAAAATTATCTTGTCAAGCCAACACGAGCTAAGTACAGTACTTGCAGTGTTTATGAATAGTGCAGAATATTACGTAGAATTAACCTCATGCAGATATCACTAATAATTTACAAGTTACACTTCCTAACAAACTGACCCTAATAAAGGTCACCACGAGATTAGAGTCAAGATGGATATTCATTCATCAGATTCAGATTCGGCTTTATTTCAGTGACATAATTCAATTAGTGTAAAAATACAATTTACTTATCAATTGTGCAAAATAAGATTTACTTATCAATAGAACACCACCGTGTCATTTCTCCTTGAAATCAACCACTGCTTAGCCACATTTACTAATTCTACAAATGACAAATCAGCGTACACCCAATGTCTGGGCAAACTATTCTACATACTAACAGCCGCGTTCTGAACCGAGGTCATTCCACTACGTACAGCTTTAATTCTAGGAAAAGTACATGAGTACGTATGACTTAACACAAACCAATTTTTTGTTCCGACATATCATAATGCGGCTAAATTTACACAATTTTGGGACAAAATAATTTAGGATAAATCTGTCAATTATATTTTGAATTCGCTTAGGCTTACGAGAAGTTTGATCAGCAAATACACAAATACAACTTTCATAGATAGTGTTCCGATATAAAATTTGAACCGACATATTTATAAGCGACTAAATCATTTACTTTGTGACACACTTCTTTCATATCGAATTCAGATTTTCTCCACACAATATTGCATTAACATTACCATATATTAGTATATTAAGTAAACTGCAATAACCACAAGTAAGTTTCAACTATCTTTACTAATTATAACATTAGTCATGAAAATACTTAGTATGCACAAAAACGTTAGCATTACGTTAACCTACATTTCAGAATACGTTTACAAAATGAATCTTATGAAACCAACCATTGGTAGTCAGATAATTTTACTTTGTCCACCACATTCACATAAATGTACAAACGCTAACATATGCAAACAAATTATAATAACCTTCAATTCCTTCCTGTTCTCTTCTTGTCCATATGAACATATGCAATTCTCTCATTTCGAACATTCCAGTTCTTTTACCACACAATAATTAAGTTACTATTTACCATATGCACTTTAAGTTTCTTAATTTTGTTATTCTAATTCCGTTAAGTAGCACAAGCGTTCTGTTACTAAACGTTCCGTAAACCACATTATATTTATTTTTGTTCCCAAAAACGTATGTAAAATTAATATAAATACGACCAATTTGCACTTCAATAAACCAGTCTAAAAAACTCAACTCTTCTCATCACTTGCAAGCAGCTTCATTTTCATTTCATTGCAGGACTTCATTTCACATAAAACCTCCGGTCTACTTTTCTCATTGAATATTTGCAACTCTAGCATAATTATTGAGACAGATACCTACAATTTTTTCAGGAATAAGTCCCTTAATTGCATACATTCTTGATACTGCACATTTCATTCTTTTCTCAACATAATCATAATGATCATTAAAAGTTAATGTACTATCTAATACATTAACTAAATACTTAAAATGAAAAACTCTTTCAACAATTAAATTATTAAGTATGACATCATTATACATCATATCTTTTACTACACTATCACCACCTTTATCCACCAGATGTAAGTTAGATTAAGAAAAGCTACGTTTCACTTTCTCGTGAAGTGATACAAATAAACTGCATTCCGATCCTAATAAATAATCTTATGCAACCTGTTTCTGTAGATTTCTTTTATTTTGAGTTATTTTAGTGACAACTTAATGACTTGAGGTAATCTAAAAACCCGATTTTGAATTTGTTCTTTCATAACTGGACTTTTTAATAAAGATTGGGATTTTCAAAATCAGAGTACCCGAAATATGTCACACTTCCTTCTAGCAAACATTTTTTTAAATTAAAAATTCTGAATATTTGTACATTTGCTAACATCATTGATGATTGGGTAGAAAAATGACGACCAAAAATGAAACAATGACAACAAACATGCAAAACAAATGAAATTCAGAGACAAGCGATTACCTTGTCGGAGTTATTAAATACACAAATAATTTTTGAAAACAAGAAAATTTACTGTAACACTGTGTTTATTTCACACAAAAATATCCTTAAATGTCCCTTTTCTTCATTACAAACGAAACAAGGAATATGACCATTGTAAATGAAAAAAAATTCCTAATTAGTTGGGTGACTTATTGACTAAAAATAACAACTCAATAAGAATCCGACTAAAACCGCGATGTGAACAGATAAGAATAACAAAACAAAATTTGGAGAAAATCGTTTACCTCGTAGTATTTGTCGAGTATAAATATATATTCTAAAAAGAAACAGCGGCGGCAACTTTATTTTAACTCTATTGTCGGTTATTTTTTTCATGGTTTCTGCTACCAACTTAATACAATTCATTTCTGCGCCATAATGGAAAAAGTCTTTTAGGTTTATATTGTCTTTAATTTCCTTAATTAATTGGTCAATCTTTGAGTTCTCCAATTTCCCCCTCTCGATTGTATAGTTTTCCATTCTTCTGCTTAAATCATTTAAAGGGTCGACTACATTTAACCTAATTGTGCATTTATCCAAACCTTCGACAAACAATTCCGCTGTAAGCAGCACTCTTTGCTCTTTTTCTATTTTTTCAATAATCAGAACATGATGACTGTAACCAAAAAAAGTTCTTTTGTCTTTTGCAATTGCGATGCAACCACATTCTTCGTCAATTATTAATATTTCCTTTTTTTCTTTAATGACATCAACAACGGGAACTATATTTTTGTCTGGGAATTTTCGAGAGAATATAAGCTTACAGTTATTCACGAGAAAATAGGCAAAATTACTTCCGGGAATTTCAAATATTTCATATCTGTACTCAGTTGTCAACTTTTCAATCCAGGAATGAGAAACAAAGTTCCCAGAAATGTCCAATACTTGCAGTTTGCTTAATCCTTCACTTTTTAGTGTTTCAATAAACTTGTTAAAATAGGTCTCAGTGAAGAAAATGTAGTTTCGGTCGAGAAATAAATGTTTAAGTTTCGATTTTGGATTGGTGGAAATTTCCAATAACAAATTTAATAACCCCTTGCTCGTTATTTTATTATCCGAAAGAATTAGCGTATGCACATTCCTTCCAAAAATGAAATCCGCAGATTTATCTGAAAACAAATTAACGAAAAGTTGTTCATCAGTTATGTTAGATTCCGTAAAATCCAAATGATGGAATGAGAATAGAATATTCCTCAAAGGGGTATCTTCTGTAAATTTCGCGTTAGCCTTGATCAATTCACATTTAGTCTGGTGGTCAAAATCGGAGGCATTATCAATTACTTCTTGCCAGTTAACGGTATCATTTGTGTAATTGACTCCTTCATAGCAGATCGGTGTTTGAATGATATTTTCAATTATGTTCACGATTGCTTTCAGTTTATCCAGGTCTTTTAAATCCGCTTTGGTTGTAAACTTCTTGAAATCCTTGTCTAGATTCAGACGAATATTTCGACAACATCGATCGACACCAAGAGTAGTTATGCAGTTCTCAATATACTCGGATTGAACTTTATGTAGAGGGTTAGAATGAAATGTTCCGTAATAAAGTACACCATTTGAAATGTAAATGGCAAACAAATGTTCAGTGTATTGGGATTGAGAACAAATTAAATGATAAAGTTGTAAAAAATTTTGTTGGGTCATTTGTTCAACAAATAATTCCGGTGATCCAGCCCTAAACGTTCCTAGTATCACAGAATAAATTAAGTGTCCTAAGTGTTCATCGTGTATATTTTTGAATAACAATTTTATATTATCTGCTGTCACGCGCTGACTATTACAGGTTAGCAAACCAAATAACGCAGACCTTTGCTCTTTAGAACATTCCAACTTTTGGGTTATTAAAGATAGTTCCTGTTCAGGGTCCACTCCAATGACGCAATTTCCCTGGCAAATTAGACAAAGGTTTTGTGGAGTAAGATTTCTTAAATGTAGTTTATAATTGTTCAGAATTGTTTCCACTTCAAATGTCACTGAATAGTATCGTGTTTTCACATATTCTGGTAAATCATTAATCTCAGATGAAGATTTCATTGAAAGTGCATATTTTACCCTGTCAACATCGTTTTCCGATTCTAAATTAGAAAGAAATTCTTTGACAGGCTCTAATTTTAAGTGATTCAGCAATATATCCATTATGATTTCCAGACAACCATTGCTATTACTTATCAATACTCTTATTTGGTTTTCATTGAAGCGCCTTTTGTCAAATAGAGAATGTATGAATTGATATATACCACCACCATATTGATCCAAATGTTCCAAATACGAATTGAAGACTTTCTCAAGGTAATCTGGGCCATCGACTATTATTGGCATTAATACACGATAATTAAAAATGCACCAAGTTTTGAATATTTCCTCTAATTCTTTTGCAAGGAACCCACATAAACCTACTTCACCAAGAATAGTTATCAACTCGGGACGCTCTGAAAGGTTTTGAATGTATCTACAGATGCATTCAGATTCATTTTTCGGAATATCTTTACCATGATAGAAACCCAATAGTGGCTTAGTGTCATGAGGGTTCGACTCTCAATCGGCTGCTTGCAGCAATGGTTGGTTCAAATCCAACTACCTGCAAATAAGTCCTCACCTACCAAGCAATGTCCATACACACGGATATCTTGGGTATACAAAAAGAACAGAAAAGCAACTTATAAACAACTGTGGATAGTACAAGGACGGTATAGACTCTTATCGGTGTCTTCGTGAATAGATAACTCTGGCTTGATCTGACTATCACCATCAGAACGTATATAAACAAATTGGACAGAGTTTGCGGTTCTGAGTAAGGTGGATTGCAGCCTGGGTTACATAGCCTACAGTACCAGTACGGAGGGATGTGTGCTTATAAGCACGGCAGTGTGTGGTCTTCTCACCTATATGCTATAGGATGTGTTGGAGCGCTGAGCAGGTTCCAGACTACACCGCGTTACAAGGGACACAACGGACTCAACTCATTCTCTCTAATACTACTAATATTAATAATAATAATTGGACTATAATCGGACTGTAATTCGATATGATTGTAAACATGTAAAAGCTTTGTGTGCATAGACCGTGGGTCTGAGGAAACACAATAAAGATGTAAATAAAATAAAATAAAAATAATAGAAACCCAATAGTGCTAAAATTGCTTTTTGTTTCACTTCATTGTCAATATTTTGTTCCGACAGAAAAAATAATTTTTTTCTGATATCTTCACTATCCATCTTGAAAGTCGAAATCCAGTGGAAAAGGTTTTCATAAAACTCGATCCCTCTATTTGTGTTTAGATGCTCTTCCAAAGATTTATTTATGTATTCTAGCAATTCTGCAAAGAGTACATCACTATTTTTCAAAAACTTTAGGCAGTATATAAAATATGTTTCTCCGTTGGTTGATTTCACTAATTCCTCTATGAGATTATTAAAATTATTGATTTTTGGTTCTAGAGATTGACACACTTTTAGCAAATCGTCTTCATTTATAAAATCATTTTCCAAAGTTTTGCAAAACATAAATTTTGAATATCGTCTACTTAGCTTGCTGACTATAATATTGATTTTCATTTTTGATGGCAGCAACGGTATATGGTCATGTATTTTGCCTTCATCAATTATATCCTCCGCCGTCCCTAGGTCTTTAAAAATAGAGTAAATATAATTTTCGCTCTCTTTGCAATGAGAGATTTGCTTGCAAAGTATTGCGAATTTTGTCAAAACCTCTTCATCCAGTGCTTTTATGTATTCTACCAATTCTGGTGAAAAACACGGCAGTCTAAAATGGCCATCTATTAAAAACACAGGATTTACTAAATTTTCTTTTATTATTGGTTTGACAAGTTGAACGGGAAGTTTTGAAAACTTTCGTATGTTAGCACTTCTTCCGCAAATAAATTCAAATATTTCTCCATAAATTTCTTCTGCTCTTTTCGATTCCAAATTACATTCAGCTAGGCAATTGACCAGCAGAGGGTAATGGTAATTACCTATTAAATCAAAAGGATCTGCCTCCAGACAATCAAAGAAAAATGTTACAGGATTTATGGCTCTTTCTCTTTCTCCGCACTTATTTTGGCTGTCAAAAATTCCTGCAGTGAATTGAAAAACGAGACTCAGTCTTGGATTGTATTTATGAGAAGCGACAAACTCTTTTAGAAATCTTGTATCTTCGTCAGCACGACTGACAATATCCATAGCAGCAAAAAACTCACAAATTGTGAGATGGACGAATTCAAAAGTGTACCACTCTTCTATTCCATCGTCATCTGAGATTTTGTTAACAAAAGGGGCATTATTTAAGGAATCCCACATATTTCTTGGCAACACAAAATCCTCAATGCTAAAATCTAAAATTCCATCGTCAATCCATTGCTTTCCCAATCCACAAAGACTCTGATGTAACACATTGTGTAACTCTTCTGTATACTTACCCCCAATTCTTTCTTGAAACTTCTCCCAAAGCTTCCTGAAGAGAATTTCATAAAGTTGTGTCATTGTGAGGGCGTTCTTCAACTGCTCAATGGATTTCCAGCAAAATAGAAATATATCAAGCAGAATTGGAATTGAAGTGAGGTCATTTACAACAGTTGTCGAGATATAATCGGTTATGTTGGAAAACTGTTCCAAAGAATTAGTTTCTATCAGAATTTTTTGAATGTATCGTAGTATGTTTTTCTTGTTGAAACCAGTAACTTCAAATACTTGGTCGAATTCCTTTGCATTCACGTATGCAAATGGCCTGGAAGTTAAAATTACGTTTTTCTTGCCATAGAATACGTTTACTACATCTTTAAACCACCAATAATTTTCATCGTTCAGTAAATGGTGAATTTCATCCCAGCCGTCCAGGATATACAAAATATTTTTATTTTCATCACAAAGAAGTGATTTCCAAAATGCTTCATTTTTTGTTCGAAATAACATTTGGATCACATTCGGAGAAATGAAATTTGGGTCTTCATTACTTTCTTCCATAAACTTCATACAGCGTGGCTGTTTTAAATTTCTCAGCGGGATCCAAATTATATCTGTAAAAATATCTTTTCCAAATCCATTAACGTAGAAATCGTAGACTAGTCGTTTGCACATTGTTGTTTTTCCAGTTCCAGGACTTCCGTACACTAATATCTTTTGCTTGCTAGTAGTGAGAATATCTTTCGGTTCTATTTTAATTGCTTTTTCTTTTTTAATCCGTCTCCCGACAAGTTGCTCGTCCCTCCGATTATAATTTACATTGCTTGTAGTTTCCTTGTGGCATTCCTCTTTATCATTTTCCACGTTACGGATGTCTATGCCTTCTAAATTGACATAGAAATCTTTAATATGCAAATCAACCTTTGTGTTTACACTTTTGATAATGCATTTCTTCTTATAATAAAATTCCCACAAATTTCCATAATCTTCAGCCATTTTGCTCAAGTTGTAATATAAGAAAACCAGCGGTAATTTCAATTAATGAAAGGTTGACCAGCGCACATTTACCAATTTACTTGATTCCTAAAATTGAAATGTCATTGGTTTATAATCAGGTGCTGAACAGGAAATATTTGTTTCCAGCTCTAAGTTTTACTAACTAAAAAATTGACTAAACAATCATTACAGTTTATCTCAGAGATCAGCTTTTTATTTCCTAAGAGGAAGAAACTGGGCACTGTGTGGAAATAAGTTCATCCAAATTTAATTTGTTCAGCATTGCATTAGCATTTGAAAGGCGATACTGCAAACACAACAAATATTTTTGGTAAATTCATTAATTCATTAATTAACACTAGTGTTATCGTCTTTGAAAATCAAATGCTACACGATCTTTTGGTTTTCTGTCTGAAAGCTGGGGTATCAAAAAAATTAAATTATCTAAAGAAAGTTTACTTTTTTTCAAGCTTTTGTAAAAATACTTTTAGTACATTTATTTCAGAAGCTAGAATTCTGTATTTGCGCGAGAATTTTGTTTTTCATTTCTATAAATAACTAAATGTTTCATTTAGTCATTCAGGTTTCTTTTCATTTCGATTACTGCAACATTTTTCTGAATTTAGAAGAAGTATTTTTGACACGACAGCGGAAAGAATGGACCAATAAATAATAACGGTTGGACAAATACAAAATTCTTAAGAGAAATAACTGCAGGGAGGAAAACTACACATTGATGTGCAAAGTTTAACGAAAGAAATTTATGAATATGTAGCAATGTGGAAATTATATCTATATTTCTGAAAAAGTATTGATGGTAACCGCACATTTTTAAGGATATTGCAGGAATTGTGGTATTAGTGGAAATCCTATTACACATTTTGAACCTTGTGCTGTTTTCTTGATAACTTAGTGCAATCTTACTAAGAGAACTGTAGATAACGGATTAATACTGTAAAATATGCATGAATGTTTTGAAAAACAGTAATAATTTTTAGTTCACATATTTAAAATAAAAACAATTTCGACTAGAAGCTGAAACACATGGTAAATTGAACTTAGAGTTTTAGTGACAAGATTTGACTGACGTTCACGTGACTTGCCAAGCCAAGTTGACAAGGTCGCAAAAGTTCTTATGTTCACACATTGCTCTATTCTATACAGCTAAATGCAATTTTCATGTATACTATAAAGCTTCTTGCACACAAAGCATGACTCAATTTGATTTAATAAATACGGCATACATCATAAAAGTGCGTTAACGTCAATAATAAGTAGGTTTTCATTTTACATGATGAATGACTTCTTATTTAATGAATAGGGAATCAAATATTTCAATACTAGATTGAAGTGCTTAACAGGGTGGTAGAATCATTCTGCCAATTTCTTCTGTTTTGCAATCTCAGTTTGCCTCCTCATGTTATTGCGTTTATTAAATCGGGAAAAGTGGATGTGAAAATTAAAAATGTGAATCTTAATTTTTTGAAAGTGAGGTTAGATAGATCACAAAAAGTATGAATTTGAGAGTTTGTGCCTCTGACGTCATTGTAGTCAAGTGTATGCTAAAATCTCAGTACTCCCAATAAAATTTCTCCTACCGCTGGTCCTTAGCAAGTTTATATTAGGTTTCACCACCATTTCTGACAGATTCTACTCTATTTTTACATCTCTGTATTAAGCAATTATAACCCGAGAAACTATTCTAAAAATGGTCACAAATATTAAATCCATTACCATTTTGTTTTCGTCACTTGTTCAAGTTTTGCGTACAACAATCAATTGTTTGTCTATTAATGACTTTCTATTGTCCTTTGTTATACAGACCTTCATATAACCATTAGATAATTTTATAAGGAATAAACCAGTGCAACCATGGGTGTAAAAATGTATCGTAGAAGAAATGTAGCACAGCAGCCACCAAGACTTGCCCCGTAACTGCGCACAAAAAGTCAGAAAATCATAATTTACTGCTCTTTTCATTTGTTTACATATTTCCGGCATGCGACTTTCATTCCTTCCGTAGACTTTCTATTTCCTGTGGATATCATTCATTTGCATGGAAGGATTAAATTTTAGTCATTAGTAAAATGGGCTTTAAAAATAGCAGATTACCAAAATGATTTAATTGACTCAGTTAAGGAAAGAGTTATATAACCAACGGACAGACAGATTGCCTCGGGCATTCATATAAAGAAGCAGCTTTAGCTTCTAAATAAATATCATCGTACAAACTGTATTTCAGAAAACCTTTAGCACACACAAAACAAAATACTCAAGAAAATGTTTAGGATTCTCATTTATTTGTGGACAATATCAGTTTTTATAGGAAATGCAAAGTTAACATCATTTGGGTTACGCTCCGATGAAGAAATCTTGGGTAAGGTTCTCAGCAACTACATATTCCATACAAATAATCAAATCAATACATTCATTGGATATTAATTGCTTGACATTTCCACAGATGAGCTTATAAATTCGAGCAAGTATATCCGCAACGGGGATTACTACATAAAAAAGCGTCCAGCTAATCAGCGATCAGATTTTGAGACTATTCCAAACTGGCCAAACAATACAATTCCCTTCATCATATCGGAGGAATTACGTAAGTTACAAAGTGTCTGCCCTTTATGGGCAAGAATGGTTAATTTTCAATTATTGTTATATCTCTATTGTCTAGTTCTATTTGTGGATTAATTTTTCATCCGTAAGACTAACATGCTCGCTTTTATAGTCACAAAGGTGGATTTGCGCAGAGACTGCAAGTTATAACCATAAATGAGAATTATAAGTGTTTCCTTCTTTATAGCTCAAGAATTAGTACCCGAAATAATGGGAGCTGTCAAGTATTTGAACAATTATACGTGCTTAAACTTTCGTCCTGTGGATTTAGAAAAGGATAAGTTTTGGATACGGTTTCTAATGGGTAATACTAACCATTCTCTTAGTGAAGAGGTTGAATTCTGTGCTGCTGGGTTGGGTTTTTTTGGAGCTCCAGACCAGGTATTATAATTATGGCAACAATTGAAGTATCCCACAAAAGAACTGAAATACCCACAAATGAAAACCTCGAAACTGCCCCAATTGTATGAATTGGCCACATTTTTACCATATTTACCATATAAAACTGCCAACATTTTGTAAACATAAACCCACAAAACTGCCCACATTTTATAAACATAAACCCACAAAACTGCCCACATTTTATAAACACAAACCCACAAAACTGCCCACATTTTATAAACATAAACCCACAAAACTGCCCACATTTTATAAACATAAACCCACAAAACTGCCCACATTTTATAAACATAAACCCACAAAACTGCCCACATTTTATAAACATAAACCCACAAAACTGCCCACATTTTATAAACATAAACCCACAAAACTGCCCAAATTTTATAAACATAAACCCACAAAACTGCCCACATTTTATAAACATAAACCCACAAAACTGCCCACATTTTATAAACATAAACCCACAAAACTGCCCACATTTTATAAACATAAACCCACAAAACTGCCCAAATTTTATAAACATAAACCCACAAAACTGCCCACATTTTATAAACATAAACCCACAAAACTGCCCACATTTTATAAACATAAACCCACAAAACTGCCCACATTTTATAAACATAAACCCACAAAACTGCCCACATTTTATAAACATAAACCCACAAAACTGCCCACATTTTATAAACATAAACCCACAAAACTGCCCACATTTTATAAACATAAACCCACAAAACTGCCCACATTTTATAAACATAAACCCACAAAACTGCCCACATTTTATAAACATAAACCCACAAAACTGCCCACATTTTATAAACATAAACCCACAAAACTGCCCACATTTTATAAACATAAACCCACAAAACTGCCCACATTTTTATAAACATAAACCCACAAAACTGCCCACATTTTATAAACATAAACCCACAAAACTGCCCACATTTTATACTGAACTTCCCAGAAATTTTATTAATTTATAAACATTATCATATGGAAAAATTGACCACAAATTTAGATGAAGTTACCACAGTAAATAGACAATAGTGTGCCAAAAAATCATTAAATTAATAACAACGCGCTTTTCCTATCTAGTAGATATAAAATTACAAATGTCCTCAATTGAAGATCAATTAACAAATTGATTTCAGAAAACATCATCATTTTGGTTTATCATTCGAACCTTTCGTAATCAATGTCGGAAGAGAAGTGACGATAACAACTAATAACTTATCACTGACACTTTTAGCCTGTCCTTGTGGGGAAGCTGTGCAACGCTGCAATATTTGTCCATGAACTTCTTCATGTCCTGGGATTTTTTCATGAGCACCAAAGATCTGACAGAGACAAATATATAACAATAAATTGGAAATATATAAAAGAAGGTAATAACAACGAGTAATAATAAGTTCTTCCAGAGTTGCGCTAGAAAGTGCTAAGCTGTGAAAATAACTGGAAATCTGTATTTAAATTCCAGCCGCCAAAAGAGCATATATTTCAGAATTAGAATACTGTTTGCAAGATCTTCCAGAGGACAAATGCAAATTTAATACTTATGGGGTCAATTACAATTATGAGAGCATAATGCACTATTGCGATGACTGCGCTTCCATAAGCCCACCTGATAAGGTCATTACTCCTGTGGTAAGTGGTTACGTAAGAGGGTCTAATATACAGTGAGGTTCAACGAGTACTAGCCATGCCAACTACAGTTATTAGAAAGTATCACGGTTATTTATGTACGTTTCAGTTTCAATATTTAAATTTAAATTTTATTTAAATTTGATATAAATTTAAAATAATTTAAATTTTATTTAAATTTAAATAATTTAAAATTTAAAAACACATGTAAAAGCCGTGGCTAGTAACAGTAGAACCTCACTGTACTTAATTAAACCTCTTACACTGATTTTCTTTAGAATGGCACTACAGATGCTCTTGGGGATCCTGCTAGAATGGGACAATTGTCCGGGCTCAGTGAAGGAGATTGGTTACTCGTTAACAGAAAGTATGGATGTGAGTTGGTCACCTTATTTTATTAGTTTTCATTGGAATATATTTGATAAAAAATCATTAATGATCACTTATGATTGTCATGATGCATTTTTAGGTGACCCGGATAAAAATCCGCAAATAAATAAGCCACCTCCAATTCCTCAAAATTATACCATTTCTCATAGATTGAATAACACTTCAATACGACCAGATTATACTGGATTTGACAATATGAAAGGAAACACATCGACAGGTGGAAATAAAACATCTCGGAAAAACAAATTGGATTTTTTTTATTTAAACAAATAATTAAAGTAATAAAAATTTGTGTTATGCTACACTTAATAAGCGCTCATTTCATTAATTCGCCGTTAGTAATATTTACGTAAAATCAGTGTACTATTTCACTGCAGAGAAATGCATAGTGCATGCATGAAATGGGTGTTGTGAAGTGCACAAAATGGACAAAATACATGAAATGGGTGGTGTGCAGTGCACAAAATAGAAGAAATGCATGAAATGGGTGGTGCGCAGTTTACAAAATGCATGAAATGGGTGGTATGTAGTGCACAAAATAGACGAAATGCATGAAATAGGTGGTGTGCAGTGTACAAAATGCACGAAATGCATAAAATAGGTGGTATAAAGTGCACAAAATAGACGAAATGCATGAAATGGGTGGTGTGCAGTGTACAAAATTCACGAAATGCATGAAATGGATGGTATGTAGTGCACAAAATAGACGAAATGCATGAAATGGGTGGTGTGCAGTGTACGAAATGCATGAAATGGGTGGTGTGCAGTGTACGAAATGCTGGAAAAGGGTGGCATGCGTACATAAAATGCCCAAAATGCATGAAATGGGTAGCTTGCGTACACAAAATGTACGAATTGCATGAAATGGATGGTATGCTGTGCACAAAATGCGCAAAATGCATTAAATGGGTGGTATGCTGTGCACAAAATGCGCAAAATACATTAAATGGGTGGTATGCTATGCACAAAATAGACAAAATGCATGAAATGGATGATGTGGAGTGCACAAAATGGACAAAATTCATGAATTGGGTGCTGTGTAATGCATAAAGTGGACAAAACGCATGAATTGGGTGGTGTGGAGCAGTGATGGCCATTTGCTCCTCTTGACTCTTCTCAAGACTCCTCTCAAAAAGTTGAGAAGAGTGTCTTCAGTACAGACTCTTCTCCTTTGCCAACCAACAAAGTCAAGTCTACTCAAGGCCCTTCTCTTCCCATTCAGAACAATGAAAGTCTTCCCAAGACTCTTCCTATTTGTATTAGTAATGCTTTCCCAAAAGTCCTCCCAAGACTCCTCCCGCTTCGAATGCCCTTATAAAAGTCCTCTCAAGACTCTTCCCACTAAAAATACGCTAATAAAAGTCCTCCCAAGACTCCTCCCGCTTCGAATACCCTTATAAAAGTCCTCTCAAGACTCTTCCCACTAAAAGTAAGCTAATAAAAGTCGTCCTAAGACTCTTCCCACTGTTAACTCTCTTCATAAAATCTTTTTAAGAATAATCCTACTAATAATGTCTTCCGAATAGTCCTTTCAAGACACATTCTTTCTAAAAGTTCTCCCTAGACACTTCACTGACTTCACTAGTAGTATACTTCAAAAATGCTACCCATAACTGTTCCCATTAGTAGCTGTGTACTCCAAAATTCTTAAAGACCTCTTACATTATTAACTGAAATTAAAAATGGGAATTATGCTTCCTGATTTCGCTCGTGTCCCATCTCAGTACTTTAGGGCTTACTAAACTAAAAGAATATCTGCAATATATGTATGCCTTTCCAAATTATGCCTAGACTTTTCAAAATAGTAATGAAGTTTTTTATAAATATAATAAGAAGGTATGAATTTGCGTTAAAAACGGTTCAATGGTTTATTAATATTATTAAATGTAATAAGTAATGCGATTCTGGTGTACTTCAATCTGTATGCATGAAACCCAGCTGTCATTTATTTATTGAATACATTTACTTTATTACATATGAATGCCGTCAGTTATGTCGCAATGCAAAATTAATTAAATATTAGAAATAAATATACACTGGACTAAGCAAGCATCTACTTATTAGCCGTTATATTTTATTGCAAAACTGAAATTGAGAAAATAAGGATCACTGCCATTCTGCCAAACGCTTGTTGATGGCCTGTCTCTTTTTTCTTTGTTTTTCTCTGAGTCGTCTTTTCTCGGTTTCCATTTTGGTGGGATTTTCTTGATACCATATTTTCTCAGCGGCACTTTTTTTGACCTTTTCCATTTTACAATGTACAGCAAGATGACCATCCTGTCGGCATCTAATACCAATTCAAAGTTTAAGAAAGGTTATATTCCTACTTTAATTAAACTACGTAAAATGTAATGTAATTAATATGCTTAATTTAGTCATTCTACCGAAAACAAATGCCATTGAATTTTTGTTGTGGAACCACAAACGCTTTATTTTTTTGAATGTCAACAATGCTGCTTTTTATTTCGTTTTTGACACCGCAAGGAATCGTTCCAGTTTCAGCAATTACTTTAATATTTTCTGTAGATATGATGGCGTTTGGAGGTAAATCTGCCTTTCTGGCTGCATAATCTCTAAAACGGTATAATTCTTTTGCAAAAGTTTTGATTTTAGAGCTTGCTGCTGGTAAATGCATTTCTTTATCAAAGCTGGGATGGATCTTCCTTTTGTACAAACGCGTTAACATGAGTTTTCTCGTTTTCAGACTTAAATCATTCAAAAAGTTTCTGGACGGTCCAGAATCCAAGTCTTTGCAAATTTGCAACCAAATTCCAAGCAGTAGTTTTGAGTCGTTGACACAATATTTTATTAAATCAGAATGCAGAGGTCTTTTTCTAAAATCCGCAGTTTGTTGTTTTGCAATATCAAAACCCAAGAGTTCTTTAACTAAACTTTGATAGCCAATGGTCTTATTGTAAACAACTGCACCTTGGTATTCTTTGTAGCAGTTGTAAAGTGTTTGCGTGTCCACAAAAGGGAACAGAAATATTCCAAAATCTCTCTGAAGCCATAAAACATCGTTGTCACCTCCGTGTATGATCTTTAAAATCTTATGATCTTCGAAAACAATCTTTAAGGTATCTCTGACTTGCTGTGGCAACTTCAGATCATCCACAACAAAATTCTTCTGCAGAGTTGTAATTTGCAGAGTACATATAATTCCTGTGTAAGAGTACAAGCTGTGTGCTTCCAAACCAAAGAATATGATAGACTGTTTTTTTAAAAACTCTTTCAATGCTACACAGTCGGCTGTAGAATCTATCCATGTATACTTTACATCGTCAGGGTCAATTAGCTGAAAGTTTTCTCTATGAAGACGAAATACTTCATATGGGCATGTCCATTTCAAAATTTCATTTTTAAATGGATGAGATGTAAATTTATGTTCTGGAAATGAGTTTCTCTGTTGAATGCATCGCCGTAATTCTTTATGCCCGTTCATAGGATTTTCAGAAATTCCATAAATCTTCATTTCCTCCACCATGCTTTTATAAGTTATCCTTCGCTTTCCCATAATGATTTTGGACAGTCCAAAATCCGAATGCAGTGATTGGAGGAAGCCAGGTGTCTCCTTGTGAACTGTCCGCTGTAGTTCCTTCTATAAATTAATAATTATATATAAATAAATAAATAAGAGTAAATACATTTTAAAGGGCCAAAAAGAAAACATATTCTTAAACTATAACTCATTGACTACAACTACAGTAGAATAATCCGTCCCCCAGTCCTTATCTTACTTAATAACTGGTGAAATGGCGGACCATCCATCAATTAAATATCTACTGGTGTTGTTTCTAAATTCAACTAATACGTGTACTCATACAAGTACATAAAACTGCACATAAATATCTTTACTCTCCAATGGCAAAATAGAACAGTTAAAGTAAAATAACTAAAGAAATACTTACCTCAAGAAAATAATCAAATACACAAAATCCAGATAAGTCTTTTAACAAGCGGCCCACCACAGACTACAAAGCAAACATATGAGCAAAATAGAAGTAAAATTTCAGCACTATCATTGTGGTTTTGACTATTACGAAATTTTAATATCAACAGCAATGCAAAAGTAAAAAAGTTGTATTACATTTGTTTTTTATCATAGATTATTCCGAAATTTTTAAAATGAATCTGCTTTATAGCACCACCCATCAGAAAAACGGACTATAATGCATGTGTTACAGTAGCTTTGGAAACGCAATATAATTTGTGTCTATGCCGTTATAGTGTGCCGTACTTTAGTTATTCCCGGGCTTACATGGATGTAGTTGTGGCATGAAAGAGTGCTGAAACTTATTCTCGTTATATTGTAAAGGTACCTTAGATTTTACAAAAGTAAGAGGGTCACAAACTTGGAGCATAGAGACAGTGTAAAGCAGAGTAGATTAGATTTAATTTATTGGCATTTATTAGTTATTATAAACGAAATTACTTTAGCTTATTAAATTTTAACATACATTAAATTCAAATCATATATTTGACTTCAAGTTTGGACTCAGTAAAGTCGGACTGTCCGGCTTCGCTTAACCAGTAAAACCAATAAATGTAGAAATGCAGTGAACTATTTATGGAAGAAGGCAGATGTACTTTCAATAGTACAGTATTAATCAAAATTTTCAAGTTTTGGGGAACGATAGTCATTGTAAGTTAAAATGTCTTCCAAAGTAGACATTTTCAGTCGGTTTCTTCGATGTCTTCGCAGTGCACCTGCTACTGAAAAAAGTCTTTCAACAGACCCTGACGATGCTGGTATTCCTAAGTATTTCCTAGCCAACTGGCTTACAATTGGGAATGTCTTCTTTTTACTTTGCCAATATTGCAGCGGCTTAGTACTTACATTGCAATTCTCTTCATGAAAAAGATAGGCCTCGCTCTCAGCTTGAAGTGTAGTATTTCTGCATTCCGATATTTGCTTAACAAAACTAAAAAGTCCATTATTTATTCCAGATCTCTTTTCCGTTGTTGCTGCATCCGCACTACTTTTGAAACTTTTTACTGATGCTGAAGATTTTTCCTTTGTAACGTATGTATCAAATACGCTTTTGGCATATGCTTCCGTGGGTACGTTTAAACGTATCCAATCTTTCTCGTACAAATATTCAACAGTTTCTACATATTTCTCACAACCAATGAATATTGACAATTTCATTCTTGGGTCCAAAATAGTGCTCAATATAAATGCCTCTTTGTTTATAACGTCTTTTTCGAATCTTCCCTTTAGATTTATCAACAAGTCTTTTTTGAAGGTTCCAAAATAAATGCAATCAGTATTCTTTGTATCGGTAAATAGTTTGACTAAGGAAGGAATGGCCAAAGACGAAGTAACATAATCTCCTTGCAGTTCATCAGTTGTGATTTGCCAATGTTTTAATAAACTGACGATTTCTAATAACTTTATACGATCAAGGTGCTTCGGTGGTTCCATTTTCAAATCGTCAGATGTTGTTGCAGCATATTGCAGTATCAGTTGTTGAGCGTGAGTAAACATGTTCGTCTATAAAAAGCAGAATAGTACGACTAATCGAAAGAATGTTGTGAGTAAATAGTCTAAATAGTGAATAAATTTTTAATGCACCTTAATGTCGGTTAAGCGTTCCAAAGTTAGTAAAATAGCATTCCATCTTGTCTTTCCGATAGAGGGTAATCCTAGTCCATTACACTTTTCTCTCAACAGCATCATATAAGAAGGCCGACGATGAAAGAATGTGACAATCTTATTGGCATACAAAATGATTTCACTAACTTCGGGACTCTTTTTAATGCTGTCATTGATCGCTAGTTGAATAAGATGAGCCAAACAACCGATTCTTTTCCAAGCTCCAATACAAATATTAGAAGTTGTGGGGCAGATAGTATTTTCATCCTCACTATCTTCGATTTCTGATTCTGAACTTTCTTGTTCAATGTCATGTGTTAAATCTCTCTCCGAGACACTGGACTGTCCAATGCCTTGCAGTAGAAACGTAAGTTTAAACGCTGCCTTCATATTTGATGCATTGTCAGCAGTGACATGTCCTATTTTGTCGGTCGGTATGTTTAGCTTGTTTAGCTAGCTAGCAATAACGCTTTTTTCGATGTTCACTCCAGTGTGTGGCGTGTTAAATGTTTGGAAACCAATTGTTTTATTTGCAAGTTCAAAAACATTATTAACGTATTGCGCTTTTACTCCAATAACAGAGTAACCGTCTTTAGTTGACCAAAGATCGACAATTAGGTGAATAGTTTCGTTTCCTTGGGACTGTAATTCTTTTGTTAAATCGTTTCTTATTGCGGATATCTTTTGTGTCAACTGTCGCTTGATTGTTGATCGGCTATGTAAGTTCATCTGCGGAGCTGTCATTTTCATTAACCGCTTAAATGCTGATCCCTCTACTATTGAAAAGGGCATACCGTCAACGGCAACGATATCCAAAACTGCCAGATCTAATTGTTTCTGCCGGGTTGAATTTAAAGGGAGCATTAGCGTTTCTTTTTGCATTTCGTTAAGGGTTAATTGTCCACCACTAATGATATCAATGGATTCTGGTTCTATTTTATGGAGAACCTTTAAAAAATTATCATTTATTACATTACTTCATATGAAGGTATCAAATGTGTAATCTAGAATTTAACCAACATTGAGCATAATGTACCCGTAAATGTCGAAGAAAATTGCTTGTTTGCTTCTGATACCCACTGATTATTGTAGAGCAATATATACATGCGTACTGAGATTTTCCTTCACTCCCCTTTTTCCTTTCATTCTGTGGTACTTCACGGAAATATTGTATAACGTTTGAGTAGGGCAAGAATTTTACATTTGTTGCATTAGTTCGTGGAATTTTAGGACTTTTTGCATCCTGTAATACACATAATGAAACACCAGTGACATTATTTGATGTAGCATAATGAAAAATATAAATTTGTTTGTTAAAGAGTGTACTAACTCTGGTGGCAGTGGAAACTGATGATAAGCGTTTGGTAGCAGGAGATTTTCCAAGATTTGCCTTACTGTTATCGTCGGTCAATGCTGTACAAGTACGAAAACACTTTGTCATTTTTTAAATCAATGTCTATGAATGAAAAGTGAGTTGTTGTTTTGCACTTTTTTACCTGACTTTTCAATTATAGTTGCCTGATTAGCGGTAACGACCATTGCGGTATTATTATCCACTGAAATTAAATACGTAATATTAAGACGTATTCTGTAAAACATGAAATCTGGACAGTCCAGATGTCATAACAAAACTTTTCTTTACGAAATTTCAAATCTTCTTAAAAAATGAATAATTTTAGCTGCCAAGCTTAAATTTTTTGTATCTCATATTTATTCCAGCATCATTATCATTTATTTTACTTTACTACTTTTTTTATTACAAACCTTCCGCAGCACTGCTTCCTTCTTTTTCCAAGTCAGATCTTTTGTTTGCTACTTCTTCTATTACATCTTCTGGGTTTGCCACACTCCGTAAAAGCTCTTCATCTATAATACTTGCTGGATCTATGCCTTCCTCATATTCGTCCATTATCTTTTTCACTTGATTTTGATGACTTTCTAGTAAAACATTAATGCAGAATCCGGACTGTCCGGATTTAGGTTTCAAATAGTTAAGTATCTTCAAAATTTTAATATACTCTAGCAGTACGGAATAATAACACGTATTTGCCTACTCTGTCTCCTTCGTTTTCGGTTGTTCAACTCAAATGCACAGAGCACACAATACAGCTAGCCAATGCCACGCAACGCATTGTAGCTTTGCTACTGTTTCCGCACTTGAAGATAAATGAGCGGCATCAGGATAGCTTCGCAATTTCATTGCCAATTCCCACGGATAAAAAGTCAAGAGCACACAGTCACTAGAATTTATTTCAGCGAAGCCTAATTTTGACATTTCCTTAATTAGATCTCTACATACGCAGGTCATTCCATATTTGACTCAAACTTCAAAAGGTACGTTTAATTTGGACTGTCCAAATTCAAGTAAATACATTCTTTTACGGCTGTGTAAATGGATTTAAGAGCGGAAAGTAAAGAGATGTGGATGTCAATTTTTGACCAATGTTACGACTTAGCTTCTAAAGACCACAGAAATCCAAAAGAGTTATCGACATGATTTTTCTCCACGCCATGAACCACACAATTATGGAGCTCAGGAACAAGGAATCAAAATTGTTGGGTACTTTATTTTTCTTTTCATACTTTGTAGTATTTATAATGGTACTGGCAATGTTGACATGTTAATCATTTTTTATTTCAGATGTGTTAGGGAGTAAGACATGAGTGGCAATAATATATGTTATCTTCCTTTTCAGAAATTCGGAACGGAAGAGTCGGGAGAAAAAGAGGTATTTCAAACAATCCAGATTCAGGCATCAAGCAAGCTAGATTGGACACTGGCTCCGATAGTACAACTACATACTCCGGATCTGAAAGTGATTCTGATTGTGATAAATGCGATTTGAGAGGAAAGGAGAGAACATCCGGCGCAATGAAATGCAAAATAATTGATAGCCAAACCGCATGCTCTCAAAAATTGTAAGAAAACATTGGCTAATAAGTGTTAAAGCACATAAAGGTTTAATACTTTAATTTTTACGTTTATTTACTTTCACCCACAGGCGAGATGACACTTCTGAATCTGACGGGAATAACTCGGAGTCGCTATTGAGCGTTTTGTAAAACTGCAACTAGTGAACTGCATACATTCTTTTTTGTTAACTTACTTAATGACTTAATGTAGTACTGATAATAATTATATTTCGCTTTTATGAGCCAAAGGTAATTTAATTGTGAACTGGTTTTAAGGTATCCGAGTACAATATATAGTTACTGGTATTTGGTATTTTTTACGGATTCTAGACTGTCCAGAATCAACCAACTGAGAGATAATTAACTCTGAAGAATTCTTTTTGTTCCATTACAAATTAAAATTGATTAATATTTGCAATAAAGAGTGTATGTCTAAATGTATATCCATCGCCACATACTAATTGTATCATTTGCATTCTAATTTGACTGTTTATGGAATTTTGTTTATGCAACGTAACCTTCCATGTTATATAATAGCATTTTCCCGTTATTCATGTATTTTGAAACTCTTCCCCAGACTCTTTTCACTGTCAATGCTACTCACAAAGTCTTCTCAAGACTCTTCCCAATAATTATGCTTTCCCGGAAGTCCTCCCAAGACTCTTCCCACAAATAACGTATTTACAAAAGTCCTCCCAAGACTCTTCCCACTAATAGTGTACTAACAAAAGTCCTCCCAAGACTCTTCCCACTAATAGTGTACTAACAAAAGTCCTCCCAAGACTCTTCCCACTAATAATGTACTTACAAAAGTCCTCCCAAGACTCTTCCCACTAACAATACACTTCTAAAAGTCCTCCAAGGACTCTTCTCATTGTACATGACACACAACAAAGTCTTCGCGGGACTCTTCTCAACTGAAAGAGAAGAGCAGAAGATGAGGCTTCACAAACTCATCTTTGACGGGAAGAGTCTTTGTGAACATCACTGGTGTGGAGTGCATGAAATGTCCGTAATGGGTTGTGTGGAGTGCATGAAATGCCCGTAATGGGTGGTGTGGAGTGCATAAAATAGACGAAATGGATGGTATGGAGTGCATGAAATGTACGAAAGGCATGAAATCTAAAACATTCGGTTTTGTTTCTTCCTATCTCCATAGTCGCTTTTTGTATTTCGGAAATCCGCCTTCTACCTTCTGACGTCGTCTAATTATATTTTAAATTAGGTTACTGAAGAAATCTTCAATTATATGTATCCTGCATTAAATAAGTTTGCATTGCGGAGTGATCACCTGTTCTTGTACATCTTGCAGTTAAACAGCTAAAAATCTCAATAAATGAGAATTTATTGTAATAGTTGAACTTATCACATTATCTTGACAATGACAAACTGAAATTTTTGCTTTTTTAAGAATCTCATTATAAAAGTTGCAGACAATATGTAGTTTTCTTTCCATGATAATTTTATTTAAAGATGTACTAAGTCTTTCTTATCAGCGAACAGATTCTTTTAATGGGTTATTTTAAATTCTCAAACATTTTTGAATTGCACAGCGAAGAGGATTTTGCATATTATTGCAAAATTACGTTGAGATTGCGACTGGCTTAAGTGATCGTGTGCCCAGAATGTAAACTTGCACAATTACCATTTCATCAGTTTTTGAGATTACCCAAATAAGAGTCTACAAACAAGGATAACTACACTTCCTGATTTATGAGACAATATTCAAAATTACACATTGATTTCCATTGCAGAACATAATAACAATACGAATAATAAACATGCTAATTGCCCAAGATTATATACTGAACATTAATACGAAGTATAATGCAATTTCTATATCGCCAGATTACCCCAGATTTGCAAAACAGTGCAACACCCAGTGACAGGTTGTACTAATGCATCTCGCAAGAGGAAATATCTAAGTATGCAGATAGCTTGACTAATAAAAGTTTATTTCATGCTGCAAAAATGTCTAGCCAATTGTTAATACTAACACAATTTAAAGCTATATATAGGAACACCTGTAGATATTTTGCAAGCTAAACTTGGGAAATTGAAGTTTTAGGTTTAACTTTAGGTACATGGCTTTGTAATGGCAAACTGTTAGCAACTACGAAACGGTTAAATATAGTGTCTGCAATTTTCATGACTTTAAATTCGTCTACCGTAAAAGTACGGGGCTGACATTTTATACTATCCCCGTTTTCAGAAACTAACTTTAAAACTAGGAAAGCAATTTACACTCTGATACAATATGGCCAGTAATTCAATGTGCTTTTCGAAACAGCATCATTTCTTGGTTCCAGATATTTGTCTCATAAATCCACGATTGTCAGGATTTAGAAATTTTGTACCGCTGAAATAAATGTTTTTCCAGTAAGCGTATATAATTTTCACCCTGTACATTAGGTTGTGCAATACACATATGCAAGTCATACCTGACTGACAGAGGCAGGCGTCTGAAATAATTAAAATTATTCAGTGGAAAAGACATTAAGACATTTATTGCAATGTCACACAAATATCACCAATGTCATCATACATTTTTATACGTCATTACAAAGTTCACAGTTCCTATATAAATCCAGGCAAAAGTCGTACGAAAGCATCAGTTCCAGATCGGACTTCCATACCTTTCCCATTTATAGGACACTTTCTCACTGACTTTTTGGCAGAATCACTCAGACGAATCAACCGAATTATATTCATTGTAAGTACAATTATTAAGTAGTCATTTTAGGTATTATTTATTTGCTAATATCAGCAATGCCTAGAAACTAATTGCAAGTAAATTAAGTTTGTAATGTAAATTAATACTACTACCTATATCATTGAATACCTATATACAAAAAATCCAAGACTGGTGTAATCATGGCGATTCTCATTTAAGGTTATCTCAAGCGAAAATTTCAGTTTACTTCAAAAGAACCTGCACAGCATTATCGATAGTCATAGAAATCTGAAAATACATACGCTTGATATATCCCAACGAATGAGCAACAAAACCTAAATGTTGGATTAAAAAAATTTTTTCTTGAGATAAATTTAAAGGAGAATGGCCATGGTTACACCACCCTTATGAAAAATCTATTGTTTGAATAGATATTTTCGGACAATGAAGAGCCAAGTTAATGTGACTTTTGCCTGTATGATAATACTGGCTATAGTAGCCATTTCTGTAGCGGTATGCTGTAACAGGAAAAGCTACTACAGTTGCTGTGGTGTCGGCAGCTGCAACGTTTTCTGTTGCAACTGTGATTATGGATGTCGATCAAATTGTGGTTATTCGAATACATTTTGGAAAAGAGGAACACCGGAGAGTGCATGGAATGATTTTGAAGGGAATATGACCACAAATGAAACACTCTTTCTATAATTTTGAATATCAATTTACTTTTAAGCCAATTTTCAGTTCCACGACCAATAACTATAACGATACGGAATGCAGAAGATATGCAACATAAATAATTTTACTATATTAATAACTATCGCCGCCGTGACACCCTTTTGTCTTATTATCAATATAATTTATAAAGGTAAATATGAAAATAACATTTCCGTAAAATAATATATACTTATATCTTTTCTGTGCTTCAAATGTTAACGGTGATACATATGCCTTGTATATAAACGAAAAACTGCATAATATTGTTAATTGTCATTATCCAAGAAACCAATATCACATATAATACTATTTCAGCAAAACATACCGGCATGTAAATAACTGTCATAATCATAATCTATCATAATAGTCATAATTGAGTTGGATTGGTTGCATGTTGATTGCATAGAAAAATCATGTTACAACATATGTTACGGCTTCTCAAAGATTGTTCTTTGAAAATAATCTTTATTATTCTTCTTAAAGATTATCCACTAAATGAAATCTTCCCTAAATACCATTAAAAGAACGGGATCTTACAGCACATAACATACACGCTTTAATCTCTAGCCTGGTTGGCCCTTCCGGGGGGCACACAAAATAAAATTCACTTTTTTCACTCTGGTTTTAAACCTAGCGAATTTGAAACTAGTCCATGCCATTTGTGTTGGATCCAAGGCGGTATCTAAGGTTACCCGATGTGGAAAACCCTTGGCTCGCTATTCTGGTTTCAAATTCGCCAGATTTGAAACCAGAGTGAAAAAAGGGAATTTTATATTGTTTACCCCCCGAAAGGGCCAACCTGGCCAGAGTTTAAAGCGTGTAGCCAAGACTAAGCAACTTTGGCATATAATATTAGCTTACTTCTAAATGCAGTAGAAATGTACGAGATAAAGTAGAGATGGCCATAAGTAATACAATTGCTACGGATAGTATTTTCATTTTTCCTCTAGTATATCAACGAACCACTGAAATAGTAGACATATGATCTGTCTGTCATTGTCTGTGCGTGTGTTCGCGAAATGATACTTTATGGTAATATCTGATCTGCCTGTCTGTGTCTGTGCGGGTGTTCGCGAAACAATACTTTATGGTAATGTCTGATCTGCCTGTCTGTGTCTGTGTGTGTGTTCGCGAAACGATATTTTATGATAACGTCTGATCTCTCTGTCTGTCTGTTTGTGTGTTCTGCTCATGTCCATGCTGTGTCCATAACCGCTACTTTTTTATATGCATTTACAATGGTTTATTACTTAAACAAACAAATAATCTTGTAAAGCCCATACGAGCTACGTACCCTACTTGCTTGCCTACTTGCAGTGTGTAGGAATAGTGCCGAAAATCACGTAGACTTAATCTCATGCAGATACCACTAATAATTTACAATTTGAACTTCCTAACAAACTGACCCTAAGGTCACCACGAGATTACAGTCAAGATGGATATTCATTCGTCCACCAGATGCCAGTTAGTGTAAGAAAAGCAACGTTTCACTTTTAATTTTCTCATGAAGTGAAGTGTTTCAAATAAACTGCATTCCTATCCTATTAAATAATCCTACGCAATCTTTTCTATATCCACCTGAAAGTAATTGTGAAAACCATAGATCGAGTAAACATCGGATCTAAGGGGCGCACTTTGGAAAGGAGTTTATTTGGTTCTGAGCAAATAGTCATTCAATACACAGATTTTCGCATAATGTTGGTACATGAGGAACACTGTCTTAGGATTACAATTTTCATTCAAATTGCCCTTTTATAAGGATGTATTACCAAATGTTAATTGTTGCATTTGTTTTTAAATTCAAAAGTCAACCAGAACATCCATTCAATGATTACTAAGACATTTTTAATAAAGATTGGAGTATTTGGAATCAGAGTACCCGAAATATGCCACACTTTCTTCTAGCAACCTTTTTTATCTATAGAAATTAACTTTTTGGGCATTTTCAAACAGCATTGATAATCGGGTAAAAACATGACGACTAAAAATGAAACAATGACAACAAACATGCAAAACAAATGAAATTCGGAGACAAGCGATTACCTTGTCGGAATTGCTGAATACACAAATATTTTGAAAAAACGAAGTTTATTACTATGTATACCGACTTCAAAACTTTTCCAATTTCACTTTAAGCCCTTTAAATTGGCACACTGTAGAATAGGCAACCATATTTTTATTTCACACAAAAATATCCATAACCGTTCCTTTTCTTCATTAAAGATAAAATAAGAATATGATTATTGTAAATGAAAATAGACATTCTTAATTAATTGGGTCACTTATCTTCTCGGTCTAGAAATTACAACTAAATAAAAACGCGACTAAAACAGAAATGAGTACAGATACACAAAAGAAAGCAAAAGTTAGAGACAATTGTTTACCTCGTAGTATTTGTAGAGTCCATAGATATATTCTAAAAAGAAACAGCGGGGGTAACTTTATTTGAACTTTATTATCGGTTACTTTTTTCATGGTTTCTGCTACCAACTTAATACAATTCATATCTGCGCCATAACGGTAAAAGTCTTTTAGGTTTATATTGTCTTTAATTTCCTTAATTAATAGGTCAATCTTTGAGTTCTCCAATTTCCCTCTCTCGATTGTATATTTTTCCATTCTTCTGCTTAAATCATTTAAAGGGTCGACTTCATTTAACTTAATTGTGCATTTATCCAAACCTTCGACAAACAATTCCGCTGTAAGCAGCACTCTTTGCCCTTTTTCTATTTTTTCAATAATCAGAACATGATGACTGTAACCAAAAAGAGTTCTTTTGTCTTTTGCAATTGCGATACAACCGTACTGTTCGTCAATTATTAATATTTCCTTCTTCTCTTTAATCACATCTACAACGGGAACTACATTTTTGTCCGGAAATTTTCGAGAGAATATCAGTTTACAGTTATTCACAAGAAAATAAGCAAAATTAATTTCTGGAATTTGAAATATTTCGTATTTGTATTCGTTTTTCAATTTTTCAATCCAAGAATGAGAAATAAAGTTTCCTGAAATGTCCAATACTTGCAGTGTTTTTAACCTTTCACTTGTTATTGTTTCAATGAGTTTAATAAAATCGGCGTCGGAGAAGAAAATGTAGTTTTGGTCGAGAAATAAATGTTTTGAGTTTGGATTGCAGGATATTTTCAATAACAAATTAAAGAATCCTTTGCTAGTTATTTTATTATCTGAAAGAATTAGCGTATGAACATTTCTTCCAAAAATGAAATCCACGGAATTATCTGACAAGAAATGTACGAAAATATGCTTATCAGTTATTTTAGATTCAGAGAAATCCAAATGACTGAATGAGAGTAGAATGTTTTTCAAAGGAGTATTTTCTCTGAATGTCTGGTTAGCCACTGCCCTGATCAATTCACAAAATTTAGTCTGGTCTTCCAAATCAGTGCAATACCTTACTACATTTTCCCACCCTACGTATTTTGTGTATCTATATGCTTTATCAGAGCACATTGTTTGAATGAGATTTTCAATCATGTTCGCATTTGTTTTGAGTTTATCCAGGTCTTCAAAATTCGCTTTGGTTGTAAATTTCTTGAAATCCTTGTTTTCATTCCGGCGAATATTTCGACAACACCGATCAACACCAAGAATAGTTATACAGGTCTCAATATACTCGAAGGGAATTTTGTGTTTGGGGTTAGAATGTACTGTTCCGTAATTAAGTACGCCATTAAAAATGTAAATGGCAAAAGAATAACTACTGTAAGAACTTGGTTTACAGCAAATTAAATTAAAAATACTCAGAAAATTATCGGGGGTCATTTGTTCAATAAATAATTCCGGTGATCCAGCCTGAGAGACTTGTAACACAGAATAAATGAGGTATCCTAAGTGTTCATCGTGTAGATGTCTGCATAGCAAATTCATATTATCTGCTGCTATTCTATCCTTGGAATGAGCTAGCAGACCAAATAACGTAGATCTTAATTCTTTTGAGTATTCCAACTTTTGGACCATTAGCGACTCTTTCTGTTTATGGTCGACTCCAAAACCGCAATTTGGCGCCCAAATTTGACGAATGTTTTCCAGTGTACCCTCTTTTATTGATCTCCTATAATGCTCTACAATTGTTTCCATTTCTAATGCTTCTGAATAGTAACTTGTTTTGAAATATTCCGGGAAATCTTTTACCTGAGATGAAGATCTTATTGAAAGTGCAATTCTTACCGTGTTAATATCTCTTTCCAATAAATTAGAAAGGAATTCTCTAACAGGCTCTAATTCCAAGTAATTCAGCAATATATCAATTATGTTTTCCAGATTACCGTTGTAATTATATAACAATACTCTTATTTGGCCTTCGTTGAAACGCCTTTTGTGAAACAGATAATGTATGAAAAGAGATTGAGTACGTTGATCGTAACACCCATGGAGACTATATTTAGGGAAATATCCGCTAACAAAGTTCCTGTGGTCTAATATTACATGAGAATTCAAAATGCACCATGATTTAAATTCTTCCTCTTCGTCTTTTGCAAGGAACCTACAGAAACTTATTTCGCCAAGAATATCCATTTCTTTGCAGCTTAACTTTGAAACATTTTGAATGTATCTACAAAGGGATTCGGATTCAGTTTTTGGAATATCTTTACCGTGATAGAAGCCAAACAGTACTGACATTGCTTCCTGTTTCACTTCAGTATCAATATTTTGTTCCGTTAGAAAAATCAACTTTTTTCTTATATCTTCACTATCCATCTTGAAAATCGAAATCCAGAAGAAAAGGTTTTCATAAAACTCGATCCCTCTATTTAGGTTTAAATTCTCTTCCAAAGTTTTATTTATGTATTCCAACAATTCTTCAAACAGTGCATCATTATTCTTCAAAAACCTTAGGCTTCCTATGAAATATATATTTACGTTGGTCGATTTAACCAGTTCCTCTATGAGATTACTAATATTTTTGATTTTTGGTTCAATAGATTGACACACTTTAAGCAAATCCTTTTCATTTATAAAATCATTTTTCAAGGTGGTACAAAAAAATAACTTAAAATAAAGTTGACTTGGTGTATCAACAATAATTTTAATTTTCACTTTTGATGGTAGCAGCGGTATATAACTACTAATAATTTTATTTCTAATAAATGCATCCTCCGTCGGCCCTAGATCCTTACAAAGCGAATAAATATAACTTTCGCTCTCTTTGCAATGAGAGATTTGTTTGCAAAGTAATCCAAATTTTGTCAAAAGTGGTTCATCCAGAGCCTTTATGTATTCTACAAATTCTGGTGAAAAGCACGGCAACCTAAGATTGGTCTCAATCAAATTCAAAGGAATTACTGAATTTTCTTTTATTATTAGTTCTACAATTTGAAGGGGCAGTTTTGAAAACGTTTTTAATTTTAAAGGCTTTCCGCAAATAAATTCGTATATTTCTCCATAAATTTCATCTGCTCTTTTGGATTCCAAAGTACATTCAGCTAGACAATTGCATAGCAGAGGGTAATGGTAATTACCCAGCAAATCAAAAGGATCTGCCTCTAGGCAATCAAAGAAAAATGGTAACTTTGAATTTTTAATTCTTTCCATATCCCCCATTTCACTTTTGCTATCGAAAATTCCTGCAGTGAATGCAAACACAAGACTCAGTCTGGGATTGTATTTGTGGGAAGCGACAAACTCCTTTAAGAAACAGGAATCTTCGTCAGCACGACTGACAATATCCAAAGCAGCAAAAAACTCACAAATTGTCAGATGGACGAATTCAAAAGTATACCATTCTTCTATTCCATCGTCATCTGAGATTTTGTTAACAAAAGGAGCATTATTTAAGGTATCCCACATATTTCTTGGCAACCGAAAATCTTCAGTGCTAAAATCTAAGATTCCATCATCCACCCATTTCTTCCCCAATCTGCAAAGACTTAGATAAAGCGCATTGCTCAAATCTTCTGTGTATTCATTACCAGTTCTCTCTTGAAAATTCTCCCAAAGCTTAGTGAAGAGAATATTATAAAGTCGTGTCATTGTAAGGGGCTTCTTAAAACGCTGAATTGATTTCCAGCAAAATAGAAATATGTCCAGTAGAATTGGAATTGAAGTAAGGTCATTTACTACAGTTGTCGCCATATAATCGGTTATGATTGCTAATTGGTCCAAAGAATTAGTTTCTGTCAGGATTTCTCGGGTGTATCGCAGTATGTTCTTCTTATTGAAACCAGTAACTTCAAAAACTTGGTCGAATTCCCTTGAATTCACGTATGCAAATGGTCTTGTTGTTAAAATTACGTTTTCCTTTTCGTAGAACATGTTTACTACTTCTTTAAACAGCGAATATTCTTTGTCTTCGATTAAATGATGAATTTCATCCCAGCCGTCCAGAATGTACAAAATATTTTTCCTTTTATCACAAACAAGTGATTTCCAAAATGCTTCATCTTTTCCACTTGATTCAAATAATATTCGGATGACTTTCGTAGAAATACAATTTATGTCCTCATCACTTTCTTTCAGAAGTTTTATACAACGTGGTTGTTTTAAATTTCTTAAAGGGATCCAAATTATATCGGTAAATATGGTATTTCTTCTAATTTCATCGTTTAGGTAGAAATCGTGGACTATTCGTTTACAAATTGTTGTTTTCCCAGTCCCAGGACTTCCGTACACTAATGTCCGCCTTTTCCTACTAGTGAGAATATCTTTTGGTTCAATTATAATTGCCTTTTCTGTTTTAATCCGTCTCCCGATAAGTTGCTCGTCCCTCCGATTAAAATTCCCAATATTTGCATTTTCCCTTTCGTCTTTTCCCAAGTTACCTATTTCCCTGATGTCTATACCTTCTAAATTGACATAGAAGTGTTCAATGGGTAATGCAATCCTCGTGTTTACACTTTGGATTGTGCATTTCTTTTTATAATATGAATCCCACAAACCTTTTGATGCAGCATCAACAGACATTTTCCTCAATTTTGATAATTGTCAGTTGAAAGGCAATTCTGCAAATACAACAAGCATTTTTGGTTAAAGTGAATTCATCTTTAACACTACACTATAATTTTCAATTGTCTTGTGTTTATTTCAATCATGGAATCTTAAATCTAGGTAATATGCTTTTTATTTCTCAATTATTGGTATCCGAAGGTAATATAATTTCCTGCTACGTATTACCTATATAAGCATTGGGACTGATCACCCCATGTAACATTGTTTGTTAAAGTGAAACAAATAACCTTATATTAGTACCATATGCACCATGTGAAGATTTTTTATATACGAAGCAAATTGTAGTTTAATTAAAAAATCTACCTGCCTCAACTCAACTCCAGCTTTGATAAATAAATAAATAATATAATAAATATATAGGTATAATAAATAAATAATAATAGTACCATTCACCAGTAAAATTTAAAAATACTTCAGTTTATAAGCCAAACAGTTTATACAGCCGTTGTAATGAGCGCTTTGGCAGCGATCTGTTTATAAATCTTGGCGTTCTAGTATTACCTAGGTAACACGATGTTCCATACAAAATTTGTTGCATGTATCACAAATAAACGGTTTTTAATCAAATTAAACCACTCCAGACTGGTTTATTTTTGTAGCGTTTATAAACCACAGTTTATAAACTCACACATACGCAGTTGTGCTGAGTTGGACAAAATAAACTAATAAACTGGTTTTTTGGTTTATAAACTCAGCCGGTGAATGGCACTAATAATAATAAAAGGTAATATTCTTTTTCTGTAAACCTATCTGAAGAATAACTTAAATACAATTTGCTTTTTATAGTTTTTATAGTTTAAAAAAATATTTTTAGTACATTTATTTCTGATGATTTCATAAAATACACGAGAAAATTTTATTTCTAAAAAGAACTAAATATTTTCATTTCTTATCCTTACTGCAGCATTTTTCTAAATTTAGTAGAGGTGCAGAAGCATTTTTGATACGTCGGTGGTAAAAAGGAATTATTAAATAAAAGTTTACTAAATAAAACGTTATGGAAAAAATTAGAGAAATTACGGTAGAAAGGAAGAATACTATTAGATATCGAATTAATACAGTTGACAAATACTACAATATATTTTTAAATAACAGAGGTCTTGGTTTACGAAAATAATTTCTAGAATAAAAACTGTTTTGAATATAAATTCAGACATATGGTATATTAAACTTGGACTTTCAGCCACAAGATTTGACTGACGTTCACTTGACTTGTATTTTATATTTGTATATTTTAATTTTTTTATATGTATATTTATAGTTTTCCATACTTTGTTTTCATTACTGGAAAATAGATATTGTGGTTTTAAACACGAGGTCGTAATTCAGAAACTGTTAAATAAAGGTTGAGTAAATACAACATTGAGAAGTGGAAGAGCAAGGAGGAGGAAGATAAAATTAATATGGAAAGTATATTAAACATTCGTTAGCTAACTTACTAACAGACATCTCGTTTCCATAAAAGAGGACTTCGCTCCTTTAATAATGATGGTCACTGCACTGTTTTAAGGATATCGAGAAAAAAGTAATTTGACTACAAGAAGTCGCATTTATCTGTAAATTCCAAAAATCATGCGTAATTTAATGATTGTATAAATTACAAATTTACACTATACCTTCTACTATTAAATATATATTTATACATTTAAATCTATTTACATAAAAAACAATTAGTTAAAATCTGAGGTTTTCATCTATATTCTTAGTATGTATAAATATTATTATTATACATACAGCATAGTAGAAATCCAATAGCTTACCTCAACCTTTGCACTCTTCGTGAAAATTTAGATAGTAATTTTATGGAATGATAGATTGCTAAATACCTACATTTTGCTATATTTATATTATTTAGTATTATAGCAATTTACGTGTAGTTGGCTGAATAATAGAGGATGAAAAATAATAATTTTTGTAAACTTTTTTGAGGATTATAAGAACAAACACATGGTAAGTTTAATTTGACTATAGACGATTTGACTGCCGTTCACGTGTTTTGCGACCTTGACAAACCCAGCAAAAAGTTCGTGCACTTCTACATTAAACTCTGTATTATTAAACGTGACAATCACTCAGGCGGCAAGTGACAGTTTTCTGCGACTGGAAATTGGAATTTCTTAATTTTGGTCTATATTCCATGAATTAATTGCAGTAGATTATAGCACATTGCTTTGAGTGTCCACAAAATTAGGTAACAAATATTTTAAGTTTCACCTCTTATCCCTTCACGTTTCCTTATCTTGATTTGTCAATATCTTAAAGATCTTGCGAATTTTTCTGTTTTCCAGATTAGTTTATTAATTATGGAGAAAAGTGAAGTACTGGATATTCCAGGTCCAAGTACAATAAATACGCAAGGTGAAGACAAGAGGAAAAAGGGAAAGAAAGACAAAGAAGGAAATGAAGGTTTTCCTGCGGAAGAAAAACTGTGCAATAATAAATCGTAAGTATATAATTTTTAGCCCGACCTCGGGCTTATAGAACGGGTTTGTCTGTGTGTGTGTGTGTGTGTCTGTACGCACTCTCATTTTCGTAAATCGTAATGAAAAAATTTTTTACTCCGGATTTGAACGAATTGGCCCAAGTCAAAGGCTAAGTTCGTTGGCCATGAAAGTCGTAAGAGGGGTTTTCTCAAAATTTCTTACTTGTGGTATGGCCAAGAAGATACTCACTTCAACTTTTAGTCAAAATATTAATTTCACCGCTTCTAATAAAAAAAGGGTTTGAGATACCCATGAATAAATTTCCATATGGTCCAACCTTTTTGTGAATTTTATACCGTTTCTGTTTTACAAGTAATAGAAATAAATAAATATTGCAAAAATTTACTTTGAAAAAGAGAGACATTTCAATTTAAAAATCGTTTCCTTTCCTTTGTTAGCGGGATAGCATTAAAAATTTTATCTTGCTTCTCAAAATTTGCAAATTTGATTCTCAAAATTTCAATATTTGCTTCTCAAAGTTTCAATATTTGCATCTCAAAATTTCAATATTTGCTTCTCAAAACTTCAATAATTGTTTCTCAAAATTTCAATATTTGCTTCTCAAAATTTCAATAATTGCTTCTCAAAATTTCAATATTTGCTTCCCAAAAATTCATGTTTTGCTTTCCAATAATTCATTATTTGCTTTTCAAAATTTCAATAATTGCTTCTTGTATTTTAAATGAATGCTTCTCAAAACATCGATTCATGCTTCTCATAATTTCAATATAAGCTTCACATAATTTCAATGTAAGCTTCACATAATTTCAATATATGCTTTTCATAATTTCAATATGTGCTTCTCATAATTTCATTATATGCTTCTTAAAATACTTTCTCATTGGTCCATTGTTGTTCTACTCTTGTAATAAATGTCAAATTTCTAAAGTAGACAATATTGAAATTTTCTAATGCTACTTCCACTACAGGGTGCCTAGTCCGCCAACGGGTTATATAACGGAGGGCAATCCATCATATTGGCACGCCCGTAGGTCGTGCTAATGTGGTTGTTGCCCGGAGTCACCAACGGCTACCCAGTCCGAAAACGGGCGCGAACGGAGGGCAAGCAGTCTCATTAGACCGACCGAAGGTCGGGCTAATGATACTGCTTGGCCGGAGTTTTAATTAGTATTTTGGATTTACAATTTTTATATACAGTCCGTGTTTACTTTCGAAGGTCCACAAAATATATAAATTTTTGTGTAAAGTTGCAGTTGTGTCATTGTCCGCGTTTACTCTTCTAAAATGGAAACTCGATGGCAAACGGGGCGGAGTTGGGGCCACGTGTCACTGGAAATTGTTTACGTTGGAAGACCTGGTGAATGGAGTAAAGGGACATACGTGAGTTTTGGACCTGAAGAACCATATCCACCTGAAAATAATTCTGGAGAAACCAAAACAATTTTAGGCCCACAGATTTATGCTGGAAAAGCCAAAGGCTATTTCGTTGAAAACTATGAAACTGACTGTGGCAGGATTGATCCTATTGATGCACAAGCTATGGCGAAAACACCTGACCAATCCTTCGTGTTCTTTAGTGATGATTTGGACAGGATTGAAATGGAGCATTATATTAAAACCAAACTGCTTCGAATTCCAATACCGCCATATAGTGTTTTATGTGGGTCGTTATTATTCCGACCGGGTTGGATAGACAAAATTCGAAATTTCCCTAAATGGATGTACTCTAAGATTACTTCTTTATTTAGCACCAACAATAATTCTCAGCTGCAAAAGGATTTCGTAAGGTAAAATTCTTTTAATCTCAAAATATGAAATATTAAGGTGGGGTAGTTTACCTCAAAGTAGAGTATATATTGTGCGACAAGAAATTTTTAAAATTAGATAAGTGTAATGCTGTGCTTTTTTCATTATCGCAAATTTACTTGTAAAATCACTTTTTTCAAATTCCAAGACTTTGGAAGTGCGTACACAGTTCTAAAAATATCAAAAAATCTCTGAAAAAATTCTCTATCGACTATGAAAGCGTTTTTAGCCCGACCAAGGGCTTATAGAACGGCTTTGTCTGTGTGTGTGTCTGTCTGTGTGTGTGTGTGTTAAGACTCTCATTTTCGTAAATCTTAATGGAAAATATTTTTACTGCGGATTTGAACGTATTGGCCCAAACTGAAGGCTAAGTTCGTTGGCCATGAAAATCGTACAAACGGTTTTCTAAAAATTCCTTATTTTTTATAAGGCTAACGAGATAGTCAATTCAACTTTTAGTCAAAATATTAATTTTACCGCTTCTAACAATAAAGGAGTTTGAGATACCCATAGATAAATTTCCATATGATCCAATCTTTCCGAGATTTTTATATCGTTTCTGGTTTACACGTAATAGAAATCAATAAATTACGCCAAAATTTGCTTTGAAAAAAAGGGAAAAATTCAACTTAAAAATTGCTTCCATTGCTTTGTTAGCGGGATAGCTTTTAAAATTTTAATCCGCTTTCCAAATTTTGAAAGTTTGTTTCATACAATATCAAAATTAGTAACACAAAATTTGGAAATTTGGTTTTCAAAATTTGGAAATTTGCTTCTCAAAATTTGGAAATTTGCTTCTCAAAATTTGGAAATTTGCTTCTCAAAATTTGGAAATTTGCTTCTCAAAATTTGGAAATTTGCTTCTCAAAATTTGGAAATTTGCTTTTCAAAATTTGGAAATTTGCTTCTCAAAATTTGGAAATTTGCTTCTCAAAATTTGGAAATTTGCTTCTCAAAATTTGGAAATTTGATTCTCAAAATTTGGAAATTTGCTTCTCAAAATTTGGAAATTTGCTTCTCAAAATTTGGAAATTTGCTTCTCAAAATTTGGAAATTTGCTTCTCAAAATTTGGAAATTTGCTTCTCAAAATTTGGAAATTTACTTCTCAAAATTTGGAAATTTGCTTCCCAAAATTTGGAAATTTACTTCTCAAAATTTGGAAATTTGCTTCTCAAAATTTGGAAATTTGCTTCCCAAAATTTGGAAATTTGCTTCTCAAAATTTGGAAATTTGCTTCCCAAAATTTGGAAATTTACTTCTCAAAATTTGGAAATTTACTTCTCAAAATTTGGAAATTTGCTTCCCAAAATTTGGAAATTTACTTCTCAAAATTTGGAAATTTGCTTCTCAAAATTTTAATTTTTGTCTATAACTATTTGACTCATTAATTTTCCTTCAGTCTTGTTCTGACTGTCATCCAGTGCACTTGTGTCTTCGTTCTGTCTTGAAATTTTTGAATTACCACCATCGTAGTACGGATTATTTTTCACTGCTTCGGCTATTAAAGGAACAGTAAGACCAGTCATTATTGAATTACTGTGATTTCAACCAAATTATATTTTCATTACAGTGCTAAATCTAAGGATTTCTGAGAGTGATCGGAAATTTCACCATTGTAGTACGGTTAATTCTACCCTGCTTCCACTATTAAAATAACAGTAAGACCCGTCATTATTGAATTACAGTGATTTCAACCAAATTATATTTTCATTACAGTGCTAATTCTAAGGATTTTTGAGAGTGATCGGAGATTTCACCATTGTAGTACGGATTAATCTACACCGCTTCCACTATTAGAATAACAGTAAGACCCGTCATTATTGAATTACAGTGATTTCAACCAAATTATATTTTCATTACAGTGCTTAAGGATTTTTGAGAGTGATCGGAAATTTCACCATTGTTGTACGGATTATTCCACACCGCTTCGTCTTTTACAGGTAAGTAACAATTTTTTACTATTATTTTATATTTTTGTGGTTGTTGTTTGATAAACAATAAAATATGCCGAAATTAAAGCGTAAATCACAGTCTCAGGTTAGTTGTCATGTGAAAAGACGTATGGCAGAATTGAGAGAAGATGAAGATTATAAACGAAATGAAAACATTGCTAACTCTGCTAATATGGCAAAGTTGAGGCAGGATGCTGAATATAAACATAATGAAAAGATTACTAACTCCGTCAATATGGCAAAGTTGAGACAGGATGCAGAGTATAAACGTAAAGAAAACATTGTTAACTCTGCCAATATGGCAAAGTTGAGGCAGGATGCAGAATATAAACGTAATGAAGACATTGCTAACTCTGCGTATAAGGCAAAGTTGAGAGAAAATGAAGATTATAAACGAAATGAAAACATTGCTAACTCTGTCAATAAGGCAAAGTTGAGAGAAAATGAAGATTATAAACGAAATGAAAACATTGCTAACTCTGTCAATATGGCAAAGTTGAGGCAGGATGCTGAATATAAACGTAATGAAAACATTGCTAACTCTGCCAATATGGCAAAGTTGAGGCAAAATGCAGATTATAGAAATTCTGAGAAAATTCAGAATAGAAAAGCCAAGCAAACTAAAAGAATGGTAGCATGTTGGCCTGACTGTGAACGAGCTTTTCTTACTGCAATTAAAAACGGTCCAACCTCCGTATGTTTAAGCTGCGCAGGATTATGGTTTCATGAATCTGGAAAAATCGTCGATTTTGCTAAAATGGAAAAAAGAGTTAAACTTTCACCCCAGTTCATAACTACAATAACCTGCAACAGTTCAAATTGGGCATGCAACACATGCTATGATGCAATTGCCAAAGGAAAAATACCTAAACTCAATGCCAAGAATGGATTCAATTACCCCCCAATTCCTCCAGAATTGCAGGATTTAACTCAGTTGGAAGAAAGACTTTGTGCAGTGAGATTGCCATTCATGCAAATTCGACCATTAGGGATCGACCGTCAGTATGGGTTAAAAGGAAATGTTATAAATGTTTTAAATAATATTGATGATACCGCAACTGTTTTACCAAGAAAATTTAACGACACTGCAACCATACAGTTAAAATTAATGAGAAAAATGTGTTACAAGAATCCTTATATTTTTGAAACAATTCGGCCGGCTAAGGTTTACAATGCATGCGGATTTTTGTGTAAAAGTCCATTGTATCAGGAAGAAGGAGTTATTTTGTCCGATATCTGGAAAAGTCGAATGAATACTGAAGAAGAAAACTTTATTGTTGAAGAAGATGACGTTAATCTTAAAGACAACGGAGAAAATGAGGAACCCATGACTTCTCAGGAAGAAGAATGTAACCCTGGTGGAAACGAAACTCTTTTGCTTGATGTGAATTGCTTAGGTGAAAATGAAGCTGTAGCGTATGCTCCTGGAGAAAATAAGAAGCCACTATCTCTTTTGATGGATACTTGTGCTGAAGAATTATCCTTCCCAACTATATATTGTGGTCTAAAAAGAAATATTGCAGTGGCTTGTTCATACGCGGATATAGCAAAATCTGAAGCTCGAAGAAGTGATAGAAGAGGATGTACACCAACAAAACTGCTGTATGCGTTTAAGAAATTGCAAACCCACCAAGTTTCTGATGTGTTATCCATTTGTCTTCGGAAACAAAAAAAGGGTACAATAACAGCTGGAGAATTAATTCGTACAGAAAATTTGGAAAAGATCTTTAGGCATGACAAAGGATTTCAAGTATTGAAGCAAATCAGGTCGTCACCGGCTTACTGGGAAAATAAGCAAAAGAACTTAATGGCCATGATACGACAACTAGGTATTCCAACGTTATTTATCACACTTTCGGCAGCGGAGACTAAATGGCCAGAACTTTTAGTCATCCTTAAGAAAATTTTGGACAATAAGGCAATAACTGAAGAGGAAGCAGTTAATCTATCGTATAAAGAAAAGACAGATCTGATTAGAAGAGATCCCATTACTTGTGCAAGGTATTTTGACTGGCGACTCAGACAGTGGAAAAAGTACATCTTGTTGTCACCAGGAGGAGCTTTTGAAGGATTTATTGTTGAAGATTTCTTTTATCGAATAGAATTCCAACACAGAGGGTCTCCTCATATGCACGGACTCTTTTGGCTTAATGGTGCCCCAAAGTATTCCGAAGAAACTGAAGGCAATTCTAAGATTTGTGAAGATTTCATTGATAAATTTATAAAGTGCTCCATTGGTGTCGAAGGAGTGATACATCAGACACATAGACATACTAATACTTGTCTCCGGGAAACAAGGAATGGACACATTTGCAGATTTGGAATGCCGTACCCGCCAATGAAGTCAACAAAAATATTATTACCTCTTTCAGAAAAAACAAGTAAAAGTGAAATCCAAAAACACAAGCAAAATTTTGATAGAATAAAGTGCAGACTGGATGAAATTATACAAACTTGTCAAACTGATGTATCCGTTGAAAGTTTTATTTCGTCTCTTGGAATGAACGAAGAAACTTATTTAATGGCGATTAGAAGCACGTTAAAAAGGCCATCCGTATTTCTGAAACGGGAAGTGGACTCTGTGTACAATAATGCATTTAATGAAAAAATTGCTGTAAATTGGAAATCAAACATGGATATTCAATTTATATTGGATCCCTACGCTTGTGCGAAATATTGCGTTTCGTACATATCGAAATCATGCAGAGGGATGTCAAAGCTTCTAAAAGCGGCTTTAGACGAGGCAAAAATAGGAAACACGTCAATTAAGGACAGACTGAGGAAGATTGCAAATGTTTTCCTAAATTCAACAGAGGTATCTGCACAAGAAGCTTCATATACTATTTTGGGAATGCCTCTTTCAATGTCCAGTAGAGCAACAATATTCATTCCAACAGGACCACCGAGTGAAAGAATTTATATGACAAAATCCATAAATGATTTGCAAAAACTTGATGAGAGTTCTACGGATGTATTAGTTTCTGGCTTATTGGATCACTATGTTCAAAGACCAGTCGAAATGGAGAAACTTTGTTTGGCTGATTTTGGTGCAAATTTTACATACAGAAGATCCTTAAAATTTACGTCACAAAATAATGAATTCAGTGATGACGAAGACTCAGAATTTGAGAATAATAAATTTGGAAAATTGTTAAATAATTCTGGGTATGTTATTAAACGTCGCTTGCCGAAAATAATCAGGTACCGAAGATACAATCTTTACCAAGATGAGAACAATTATTATAGAGAACAAATTATGCTATACTTGCCGTATAGAAATGAGAAGGATTTGTTTTCGTGCAATGCTAAAGAAGTTTATTTTAAAGAACAAAATGTAATTTCTGCTAAACGAGCGGAATACGAAAGTTTAAGTCATGTTGAAGATATGGATTTATTTGAGCTGGAAGTAGAAGACGATGAAGAGGAAGCAATTGAACCTGATGTGGACCAAATTATAATGGAAAGGCCTAACATAGAAGGCGACGTTTTTAAAGATGTTGGTATAGCAAGTGAAGAAAAGTCTAAGCAAAAAGTTTTTAACTTACCACAGTTGTTAGAGGATGACGATTACTACAGCCTCATGAGATCCCTAAACAGCGGACAAAGACGGTATGCTTTGCATTATTTACATTGCGTGAAGAATGGGATTCAGTGCAATGAATTTATTAGTGGCGGTGCAGGAACAGGAAAAAGTCACTTGATAAAAGCAGTCGTTCAATTATTAGTTCGACATTTCAATGCGAAACCTGGAGTAAACCCAGGGTCAATTAAAGTACTTTTGTGTGCTCCAACTGGAAAAGCTGCATTTAACATTAATGGCACAACACTTCACGAAGCTTTTAGTTTACCACTAAACCAATACAGAGGGTCAATGCCAAAGTTGTCGGCCGATTTTTGTAACACGATTGCAACAAAGCTTTGGGATCTGAATACCATTATAATTGACGAAATATCAATGGTTAGTTTCAACATGCTTTGCCAGGTTCATGAAAGATTATGCCAAATATTTAATTGCAAAGACAATTTTGGAGGAAAAAACGTGCTAGTTTTAGGAGATTTCCGTCAACTGAAACCGGTAGCCGGTTCCTTTGTATTTAGCACAGCAAAGGATTTATCATTGTTATCCGGGAACATTCTTTGGGAAAATTTTAGATATTTCGAACTAACGGAGATAATGAGACAAAAGGATGACGCTGTATTTGCTGCTTCTCTTAATAGAATGGCTAGAGGACTAATGACATCTGACGACATTAAATTATTTGTTGGAAGACAAGTGTCTATTGCTGGATCACCACCAAATTCATGTATTAACTTATTTTATAGCAATGCAAATGTGGATGAATATAACGATAAAGTTCTGAACACTCTGAAAACAGAAGGAATTATTTCCGTTGCTACTGACAAATGCCAAGGGAAGGGTAATTCCAAAGAAGCTATTTTGGAATCAGCAAAATTTTTGTCAACAAGAGACGCCCAAGGTTTACCTTATGAATTGAACCTTAAAACGTCTGCAAAATACATGATTACCAGTAACATTGCCATAGATGACGGTTTAGTTAATGGCGCTTCTGGAATTTTGATGAAAATTTTATACGGTACTTTAAATAAAATTCGAGTTCCTGCATTGATTTATCTGGAGTTTAACGACGTCAGAATTGGAAGACAAGCAAGGGAAAACCACAAATACTTTGATAATTCAGTATCCAAATTTTGGACCCCAGTGGATTTGACCAGAAAAATAGTTAAAGCGTGGCCTGGAAGAGATTTGCAGGTCGTTCGTAGACAATTCCCAGTTGTACCCGCAGAAGCAATTACAATTCACAAGTCACAGGGAGCCTCTTTTGAAACTGTATGTGTTAATGTTTCAAAACGAATGTCACGGGCTGCCCTGTATGTAGCTTGCAGTAGAGCTACCAAATTAAGTGGTTTGTTTATTAATGGTGTATTTGAGCCTCCGTTACCTCCTCTTCCTAATGATGTTGTGGAAATGGAAATCAAAAGATTAGAAGAAAATCCTGTTGAATGGTCATTCAAACAATTCAATGCTTTGGATCCTGGAAAGGTTCAGGTTATTTACCATAACGTTCAAAGCCTTAATAAACATGTGAATGATATCATACCGGACGAACAATATTTTTACACTGATATTTTACTGCTTTCAGAAACGTGGACTATAGAAAAGGATGACTTCAGTTTACCAAACTTCAAAATATTGCAACGATTGGACTCTGGTGTGAAAACAAAAAAGCCAAGTGGATTGCTATCATTGGTGAATGGGGCTTCTGTGATTAAAACTAATTGCATTCTATCTTCCTCAGTTTACGAAAATGAACATCCTTTTGATTATGCAACAATATGTATGGGAGACGTATTCATCATTTATGGATATAAGTCCCCCCAAGTATCACTGTCATACTTCAAAACTACATTGTTTTCCTTAATTGAGGACTTAAAAAATGAAAATCTGATTGTGGTTGGGGATTTTAATATTGACATATCAATTCCCACTGGAGATCAATTTCTGGAAATGATGAGAAACTACAACTTGAATTTGCAATTATCACTCTTGGAAGTTTCTACAAATGGGGGAACCCAAATTGATTTATGTTTTGCAAATTTTAAAATTGAAGCGTGGTATGGCGAGAGTTACTTCAGTTATCATAAGCCAATTATCTTTTCGTGGAATAAGAATCTTAATACACTTCCGTCTTTAGAAAACCTTCCAATGAGGACAGTACTTGTAAAACCACAGGTAACTGATCACAGTGATGAAATTGATATGGACATTGAGTATTTAGATACCTCAAATAATAATACTTTTAATGGATGTGTTTTGTTTAAAGTAGGTGACGTTGCAGGAGATGAAATATCTTTGTCGACATTGGAAGGTGAGTCATGGTTGGATGACAAAATTATTAATGCGTATTCTCGTTATATTTTTTGTTTACTCGGCAGACCGCATGAATTTTTATTGAGCTCCTACTTCTTTTGGAGAGACGCTAATGGAAAGTATTTTTCTGTTGGGGATTGCTTTCCGAGCGAGTTAAAAATGTCCAGGGACACACTGTTCAATGCCGTTGTTTACTTACCTCACCTTCATGTAAACCATTGGGTTTTGGTTGAAGTGGATTTCCGACTTAAAATGATAACGATTTTTGATTCTTTGTTTGGTAACCTAGATTTGCAGGGTCTGGTGGACAACTTAACTGAAACTATTAGTAAACTCATTAGCTACCCTACCATTGAATGGAGCTTAACTTATGTTGAAGAGGTTCCCCAACAGATAAATAGTTACGACTGCGGTTGCTATTGTCTGAAGTTTTTGGAGAAACGTGAATTCCAAAACGAAGATCGGGATATGATTGCTTTACGAAAAAAAATAATGAACACACTACTTAGTACTACCGATACTGGAAGACAAATATTATTGAATAATTTTTTGTAACTGATTTATTCTTAGTGTGCAATTGAAATAATTGGTTTTAGAAATATTTTCTTCTTTGTAACCCTTTATGCGAATCATTACTTTTTTGGGATTGTTAAAATATTTATTAAGGTGTTTTGAATTTTTTTATGTAAGAAGAACTAAAAATGGTCTGGGTAACTATCTTTAAAATATCTCTAGAATGTTTGTTAAATAGATGCCAAAGAAGGTAACTCACGCCTATCTTTGGTTAATCTCTGAATGTATGTTGACGTAGATGCCAAAGATGGTAACTCACGCCTATCTTTGGTTCATCTCTGAATGTATGTTGAAGTAGATGCCAAAGATGGTAACTCACGCCTATCTTTGGTTCATCTCTGAATGTATGTTGAAGTAGATGCCAAAGATGGTAACTCACGCCTATCTTTGGTTCATCTCTGAATGTATGTTGAAGTAGATGCCAAAGATGGTAACTCACGCCTATCTTTGGTTCATCTCTTGAATGCATGTATAATAGGGTGCTAAAGAAGGTAACTCACGCCTATCTTTGGTTCATTCTTTTCAATTAGAGGTACTAAAGGGGTTGATTCAGACTGTTATCGGTTCAAATTACATAAATTAATTCTAACATTCTTTACTAAATTTCTTTATCAGTCTCATAATAGTAACCATTCAAATATTTGGCTACGATGAAGGATATACTTTTTAAAACCATTTATTTCGGTTGTACACGAATGATGTCAGAAAACTTATTAGATAAACAAACATTTTACCAAATATTTTTTAAAAATTTGAAATTTATACAACTAGGAGCGGTGAAAATATTAATCAACTCTGAAGAATTTCAGTACTTTCTTCTCAAAATTTCAATATTTGCTTCTCAAAATTTCAATATTTGCTTCTCAAAATTTCAATATTTGCTTCTCAAAATTTCAATATTTGCTTCTCAAAATTTCAATATTTGCTTCTCAAAATTTCAATATGTGCTTCTCAAAATTTCAATATTTGCTTCTCAAAATTTCAATATTTGCTTCTCAAAATTTCAATATTTGCATATCAAAATTTCAACATTCGCTTCTCAAAATTTCAATATTTGCTTCCCAAAATTTCAATATTTGCTTCCCAAAATTTCAATATTTGCTTCTCAAAATTTCAATATTCGCTTCTCAAAATTTCAATATTTGCTTCTCAAAATTTCAATATTTGCTTCTCAAAATTTCAATATTTGCTTCTCAAAATTTCAATATTTGCTTCTCAAAATTTCAATATTTGCTTCTCAAAATTTCAATATTTGCTTCTCAAAATTTCAATATCTGCTTCTCAAAATTTCAATATTTGCTTCTCAAAAATTCAATATTTGCATCTCCAAATTTCAATATTTGCTTCCCAAAATTTCAATATTTGCTTCTCAAAATTTCAATATTTGCCTCTCAAAATTGGGAATTCCCAATGCAGTCACTTCAAAACTTCGCATTTCAATATGGCTTTACAACATTTTAAACTCGTTCTGAAGGTAGTACCTTTGACGTCTTCCAACGGGGAACAAGTCCGCCAACGGGTTACGTAACGGAGGGCATCAATCGCATTGGCACGACCGCAGGTCGTGCTAATGTGGTTGCTGCCCGGACTCACTACCGGCTACCCAGTCCGAGAACGGGCGCGAACGAAGGGCAAGCAGTCTCATTAGACCGACCGAAGGTCGGGCTAATGATACTGCTTGGCCGGAGTTTTTTAGTTTTTATTCTCTAAACATGAGATAAAACATCGCCAAGCCGTAACATAAAGCGAGCCAGAGGGTTAAAGGGAATTAATTATCTCTTTACAGAAACTGAGCCTAAATTAAATGGTTGTCATATAAATAATTAATGCTTCCAATATCATCCAAAAAGTTAGCTTACTGCTTCATAAAGTGGGAAACACCCAAAAAGTTAGCTTATTGCTTCATAAGGTGGGAAATACCCAACAAGTTAGCTTACCGCTTCATAAAGTGGGAAACACCCAAAAAGTTTGCTTACCGCTTCATAAAGTGGGAAACATCCAAAAATTTAGCTTACCGCTTCATAAAGTGGGAAACATCCAAAAAGTTAGCTTACCGCTTCATATAGTAAAAGACATCCAAAAAGTGTGTATACCGCTTCTCAAAAGTGGTCACACCCAAAAACCACATTTACACCTAAAAGGAGTATCTTATTGCTTATAAAGTGGAAGCGGTGTAAAACATTTTTTACTATCCCGCTAACAAACTACTAGAAGCGGTGTAAGATGTTTTAGTACCCAAAAACCCTATTTGAATATCTTATTGCTTATAAAGTGGAAGCGGTGTAAAATATTTTTTACTATCCCGCTAACAAACTACTAGAAGCGCTGTAAGATATTTTAGTACCCAAAACCCCATTTTCATATCTTATTGCTTATAAAGTGAGCGCGCGTTTTCTCCGAAAGGGGTGGGGTGACCACACCCATTTTAAATAGGGTTCCTAACTAGGTCGAGATAAGTCCAAATCCGAGGTTTCATCCAAATCGGTCAATGCCTTCAAGAGTTATGGTGTTCACATACGTACGTACATACGTACGTACATACGGACAGACAACACGGTTCCATAAGTGAGCCTCTGGCTCGCTAAAAATGGAAATGCATTTCTGCAAAATATTTCTCTTACTCCAAATAATGTAAAATTTTGGCTTTATTTTTTTTCTGTAAATCGGGCTTTCATAGTCGATACAGAAATATGAGTAGAATTGAAAATTGAAAATTACTAAACGTTACGCCATTCTCCTGGAATTTCCGAATCGTCAACCCCTCTTTAATGCAAAAAAACTCAAATTTATAAAAGTTACAACAATTAATCGTAGTAGCATTTAATTATTTATTCAAAATGCTTTAAAAGGATTTATGTATTTTAGCATTGACAAAGAAAGCCCTGAGAATGAGCAAAATCAGAAACCTTACAGTTGCGTGTCGATGGTGCGTGAAATTCTCTATGAGGGGGGTCTTGCAAAATTGCTTACGTTTGGGGACCAATTCAAGGCTCATTGGCAAGGATCTGAAGCAACATCGAATGAAAGCAAAGATCATTACGAAAAGCTTGACAAAGAACTACTTCTGAAACTTTCTGGTTATACTGCTGAAAATATTGCACATTTTGGACGTTTCATAATTACACCTGATTTCTTTGGTCGATATATGGAACAGGCTAAAATTAATGAAATGAAAAACTTATACCAAATGGGAGTGCCTATTGATAGAATCAAAAGAAAGATTTTATCGCCTGATCAAAAAGAATGGTTGCCCGAAGACAAAGAATGGTTGCCCGAAGACAAAATATAATTTCCCAAAGACAAATTCCTCGAAAAAAAGGAATGGTGTCCTCAAAATAATACTCTGTGAAATATCAAGCGTAAAATCTCCATTTTGTGTTTATCAATTTTGTGCATTTTGGTAAATACCCATTTCTGGTAGACTGTGCTCAAATTTCTCATTTTCTACTGTGCCAAGCAAATATATTACGAGAAAGGAATTGGATAGCATTTTGACGAATACTAAAAAGTACCATGACATGGTTTTAATGTTGATTTCAACAACATTGTTATTTTCAACAATTTTTACTAGAATTCTAAAACATATCGGATTTACGATGTGCATGAGAAGTTCACACAATTTATATAGCATTTGTACAATATTGAGAATAAAACCAGAGCTTATTTAATATTTCGAAATAAATGCTTACATGACCAATCACAGTATTGTGGACCTTTGTTTACTAATTGGTCATAATTACACGTTGACTACTTGCTCAGGTAAATGATTATATAATTTTGCAAATTAGCTACGAAAATCAAAAATGTTGGAACCCTCCCTCTCTCTCAACATAGTATGCATTATTGTGCATATTTTATTTGAAGAGACCATTTTCCATGAATATAATAATTTTACCGCAACACCTGTCAATCTTTGCAAAACTACCTGAGAGTACGTCTAACGATTGCAAAACATGTTTAACGAAAACACATTTTACTTTTTACACCTTTTGTTTTTAGGAAATTTAAGTAATCTTTATTTGGTAAATTTTACATCAATCAATGAATCAATTAATTTGTATTTTGAACATGGCTTTTGTCTACGGGTTTCAATTAATATTTATATTATTAAATTGAAATTGGCATTGCAAGCAGAAGTTTCTATTCATAACGACACTGAGTGCAGTCTCGCCTACAGAATAACATCCTTTTTGTACCATAACATCAATTTCATTTGGCACACGGTTGAATTCGGTATTCTTCATGCAAAATAGGATATGACAATTTCAAATGGAAAATATTATGAGGGGAAAGGATAAAGAAAGAACAAAGAAATTGTAAATGTTTGGGACACTAAAAAATTCATTGTTCACGATCTAAAATATAACCCGACTAAAATTGCAATGGGAACAAAAGACATGCAAAACAAAAGTTTTGGAGAGAAGAGCTTCCCGTGTCGAATTTGTTGAATACATAAATATGTTTTAAAAAGAAAGGGTAAGTTTACTTGAAGTTTATTGTCGGTTATTCTTTGCATTGAGTTCATAACCATCTGAATGCAATTCATCTCATCGCCGTAATCAAAAAGGTCTTGCTGTCTTATTAAATTGGTGTTAATAGTGCTAATTAATTCGTCAATCTTCTTTTTCTCAAATGTTCCCCTCTTGGTAGTGTATTTTTCCATTCTTCTGCTTAAATCATTTAGAGGGTCGACTTCCTTTAATTGAATTGTACATTTATCCAACCCTTTGACAAACAATTCCGCTGTTAGCAATTTTCTTTGTCCTTCTTCTATTTTTTCAATTATCAGAAGAATATGAGAGGTATAACCAAAATAACTATTTATTTCAGCAATTCCCACGCTGCCGTATTCTTTGTTAATGAATTCCTCGTCAGTTGGAAGAGTTTCAGGATTCCTTTTCTCTTTAATGACATCTACTACGGGAACTACATATTTATCCGGGAATTCTCGAGAGAATATTAATTTACAGTTATTCACACGAAAATAGGAGAAATTACTTTCGGGAATTTCAGATGTTTTGTATTCGTTTCTCAATTCTTCAATCCAGGAATGAGAAATAAAATTCCCGGAAATGTCCAATACTTCCAGTGTATTTAATCCGTCACTTGTTAGTGTTTCAACAAGCTTTTTGAAATATGCTTCATTTAGGAAAATGTAGTTTCGGTCGAGAAATAAATGTTTAAGTTTTGAGTTGGGATTTCCGGAAATTTGTATTAACAAGTTTAGCAATCCTTTTTTCGTTATCTTATTATTCGAAAGCAATAACGTATGCAGATTGCATTCAAAAGTGAAATTTATAAATTCATCTGCGAAAAAGTAATCTGAAATGTATTCATCAGTTATATTAGTTTTAGAGAAGTTTAAATGCTTGAATGAGAGTTGAATGTTTTTCAAAGATGTAAATTCTGTCAATATTACGTTGAAATCATTTATTGCCCTAATCAATTCAAATTTACTGCGGTGAGTACAACCAGATTTGTCGACCACATCTTTTAACGTTTCGATTTCCACATATGGTCCTGGTGGGAGATCATCTCCTTCACATCTTCTCTGAATTATATTTTCTAATTTGTTTACAATTCTATTAATTTTCTCCAAATCTTTTAAATTTGCTTTCATGGTAAACTTTTTGAAATCCGTGTCTACATTCAAACGAATATTTCGACAACATCTATCGACACCGAGAGGAGTTATGCAGTTTTCAATATAATCGGAGGGGATTTTCTTTTGAGGGTCAGAATGAAAATTTCCGTAGTAAAATATACCGTTTCGAATATAAATGGCAAATCTAGCTTCATTTTCCATCCAAGGTAATTTACCAGAACCAGATGTCAGAACTAAATGAAAAAGCTGTCTAAAATTCAGTGGGGTCATTTGCTCAGTAAATAATTCTGGTTTTCCATCCTTGGATGTAAATGCAGTATAATAAATGTGGTACCCCAGATCTGTATCATGTATATATTTGCACAGCAGCTCTAAATATCGCTTACAATCATCATACGATAATAAACCAGGTGTAGGAGACTTTTTCCATTTTCGAATTTGATATTCCAATTCTTGGGCTATGAAAGACACTTTCTGATTATAGTCCATTCCATAACCATCATTTGCCGCCATATACCATTCTTGCAACAAATACTCCATTTCGAAAACGCTATTACATAGTTTTGCTTCCCGTTGATAATCGTTGCAAATTTGCAAGTTTTTTTGAGTGATTCTACTTTTTATAATTTGCTCATTCATTTTTAAAACTTCTAATGCTGATGGTGTAATTACTTTTCTTACACCAAAAAATTCCGCGTAATCCAGGTACTCATTTTTCCGCTTTGAAAGTTTTACTTCAAATATAGATTTAACTAAAGTGATATCTTTTGGCAACTTCAAATTACAAAAAAAATCTTTGACAATCTTTAATTTTAACTGACTTAGCAAAATATCAATTATGTTCTCTAAACACCGGTCGTTATCATTTATCAAAGTATTTATTTGCTTTTCCGTGAAGCGCCTTTTGTAAAGAAGGGAATATACGAAAGAATATTCATGAAAATGTTCAGGATACTTCGCAAAAGCTTTCTCATTAATGGAAACGGATTGGAACTTTTCCGCAAATTCGCGAGATTTAGATATATACCAATCTTTTAATAATTCCTCTTCATTTTTTGCAAGGAAACCGCAAGAATTTAATTTGTGAAGAACGATACTCAGCCCAAAATTATATTTTGGTAGAGTTTGAATGTAGTTATAGATGCATTGAGATTCCTTTCCAGGAATATTTTTGCCTTCATACATCTCCAGCAATTTTAACACCGCTTCGTATTTCAATTCTCTTTCAAAAGTCTGTTCCGAGAGACAGATCAATTTTCCTCTGATTTCTTCACTGTCCATCTTAAAAATTGAAATCCATTTGAAAAGGTTTTTGTAAAATTCGATATCTTTATTGGTTTCCAACGGATCTTCGAAACTTTCGCTTATGCAGTTACATAATTTGCCAAAAACTTTTTCATTATTTCTCAACAAATTTAGGCGTTCTATAAATATTTCGTTTCCATTACTTGATCTGACTAACTCCTGTATGAGGTTACTAGAATCTTTGATTTCGGGTACAAGGTGTTGACACAGTTTCATCAAATCATTTTCATTAATAAAATCATTTTCTAAAAAGTAGCACAAGGACCCTGGAAAATCTAGTTCATTAACTATAAGGTGGATCCTCATTTTTGGCTGCAGAAGTTCGATGTGATAACGAAATTCAAAACAACAAGACCTCTCTAAGAATCTACAATGCGAGTATACGAAGTTTTTGCTCTTTTTGCAATGAGATAACTGTTTGCAAAGTAATGCCCATTTCGTCCAAACCGGTACTTTTAATTTTTTTATACGTTGTACAAGTTTTCGTGGAAGGCACGGTAGTTTAGTATTGAAATTCAGATTTAAATTTGACAGCATTTTTGAATTTTTTTCACTTGTCATTACTTCTACAAGTTGAAGGGGTAGTTTTGAAAATTTTCCCAGGTTAAATTTTGGAATTCCGCAAATAAATTGAAATATTTCTTCATAAATTTCTTTTGATCTTCTAGATTCCAAGCTACAGCATTCAGCCACACAGTTACATAACAGAGGGTAATGGTAATTACCTAACAAATCAAATGGATCAGCCTCCAGACAATCAAAGAAAAATGTTACAGGATTTATTTCTCCTTCCATTTTCCCAATTTCATTCTTGCTATTGAAAATTCCTGCCGTGAATTGGAAAATGAGACTCAGTCTGGGATTGTACTTGTGAGAAGCAACAAACTCTTTTAGCCAACTTGGATTTTTCTCAGCACGACTGACAATATCTAAAGCTGCAAAATACTCACAAATTGTTAGATGGACGAATTCAAATCTGTACAGATCTTGCTTTCTTTTGCCACCGTAGATTTTAGTAATGAAAGGCGTTTCATTTACAGAATTCCAAAAATTTGGAAATTTAAAAATTTCCGATTCAGACAATCCAAAATCTTCTGTGTTGAAATCTAAGCTGCTTCCATCGTCGACCCACTTCTTCCCTAATCTACAAAGACTTTTTGCTAAAGTATTGCGTAACTCTTCTGTGTATTCATTACCAGTTCTTTCTTGAAAACTCTTCCAAAGCTTATGGAAGAGAATTTCATAAAGACGTGTCATTGTAAGAGACTTCTTGAAATGTTGAATGGATTCCCAGCAAAATAAAAATATGTCCAGTAGAATTGGAATTGTGACAAGGTCATTTACCACAGTTGTCGCAATGTAATCCATTACGTTTGAAAATTGAGCCAATGAATTTTCTTCTGTCAGGATTTTTTCAGTGTAGCGTCTTATGTTTTCTTCGTTGAATCCAGTAACTTCGAACACCTGGTCGAATTTTCTTACATCCACGTATGCAAACGGCCTAGTCGTTAAAATCACATTTTTCTTCGTGTAGAACTTGTTTATTAATTTTGCAAACCGAGAATCTTGACCTCTCATTAAGTGATGAATTTCGTCCCAGCCGTCCAGAATGTATAAAATGTTTTCATCGTCCTCTAGTGGCTTCCAAAATTTTTCATCATTTTCATTTACTTCAAATAATAGTTCGAGAACCTTCGAGCAACTTATTGCGTTACTTTGTTTCATAAGCTCCCCAAAATGGGGTTGTTTTAAGTTTCTTAGTGGGATCCAAATTATATCTGTATATATATTATTTCTTCTAATTTCACCATTTAAGTAGAAATCGTGGACTAGTCGTTTGCAAATTGTGGTTTTCCCAGTCCCAGGACTTCCGTACACTAATGTCCTCCTTTTGTCACTGGTGAGAATATCTTTTGGTTCTATTGTAATTAATTTGTCCTTTTTAATCCGCCTCCCGATAAGTTGCTCATCCCTCCGATTAAAATTTGCACTAGTTTTATTTCCTTGGCAAAATTCTTCTTTGTCATTTTTCAAGTTACCTATTTCACTGATATCTACACCTACTAAATTGACATAGAAATCTTCAATGTTCAATTCAACCTCAGTGTTTACACTTTTGATTTTGCATTTCTCCTTGTAATAAGAATTCCACAAACATACTGATGCAGATTTCCAAGACATTTCTTTCAAGTTGGGATGTATTCAATATTTACGTAATATTTTCTATATCTTCAAAATGTTGATTCCTATAATTGAAGAGTCATTAAAATAAGCCAATGAAGTCAGTTTTTATGTTATTACAACTTTAAATTCTATAAGGGATGTTATAAATTGAATAACTATATAATTAACAAACAGAACTTACAGTTTATCGGAGAGTTCAGCTACAGAAGGTACTTATTTGTACTTGGAGACAATTTAAAAGGGTATCAATTATTTCAAAATCATTTCAACTGATATTTGAAATCATCCAGATAATTTACCCAAAATTGAAATCATTGAAATTTTTAGCTATTGCAATATACTCCTCTAATTTGGCCGATATTATGATCTTTGACATTGACACCATGAAAACACTTTATAGTAATTTATACCTGAATAGTGAAATTTTTCCTGATTTCTCCCACAGTGAAGACTAAATCCAGAAATTTAAATAAATGTTGGGCAATGAAGAAAAGGTACGTGAAGAGAAAAGTAGATATGCAAATTAAGCAAAAAAATTACATGACGTTGTTTACAGAAGTAATTTAAAAAATAAAAACTGTTTTAACTACCAATACAAACACATGGTAAAGTAAACTTACAAATTTAGCGATACGAATTGATTGCGGTTCATGTGACTTGTGACTAACCCAGCTAAAAGTTCTTCTGCGTGCACATTGCTGTCCTCCAACTAACGGTCTATATAGGTTTCTTATTTCTTGGGAAAATCCAAGTCTGTTACATATATTTATATATCACATATACAATATTTGCATTGTCTCGCATTAAGCAATTACGTAATACACTTTCGGGGAGAAGCTTTCGGCAGTTACTAACGTGAGGAAAGTGCCAGCATTCTGTGAATGGAAATTGGAATTAAATATTGGAATTGAATTCCATAACTCTGGTCTATATGCAATGAATTTATTGTAGTATATTAAGTATAGCGCCTTGAGGAACCCTAAAATCAGGTAGGAAATAAAATTAGGAGCTTTTCACATCTAATGGATAATGAATAAACCCAAGGTGACTAGACAACCCCTAACTATATAGGTGGTGCCATACTCAAGTTATGTGCAGAATTAGACCAGTATCTAGGTGCCTAGATATATTCATCCCCATAATAAGACCTAAAATTATAAGTACGTCATAAGTGTCAAATGTGTTTATCATCTAGTCAGACAGGGATATTGTAGAATTTTGGTTAATTAACCATATCTGGCGGATTCTGCTCAAATTCTTCATTTTCCATCGTGCCATGAGATTACGAGAAAACAATTGGAAATCATTTCTTTTAATATTAGCACTATTATTTTAAAAAGTTTTTACTGGAGTTGTAAGACATTTACAATATATATGAGAAATTAGACTTTTTGTAACATTTTTAAAATGCTAAGAATAAAGCCTGAGCTTGATATTTTGAAATAAATGGTTACAAGACAATCAACATTAGTCTGCGACAGTAGTAGATCTTTGTGTACTAATTGCTCGTAGTTATTTATTGACTACTGGTCTAGTTAAATGATTTTATCGCAGTAATCCACAATTACTCAGATAATTAGGTAATATTGAAGTGCAAATATATTAAAATTAACAGTATGATAATGACGTGAAGCCCGTGCTCGTATCCACAATAATATAACATAGCAAATGTTATACCTGTTTATTTTATGACCGATTACTCTGTGTACGTTATATTGCCAGTTTGATCCTTATGTTCAGTGATCCTCCGAATCCGTAACTCCGACCCCTGCAATTGTTTGTGCCCAAAAAAGACCCGAATATTGTTGTATGCATAAATAAACGATAACCACATACGGTTGAAGTAGTTTACTGTTACGCGAGTATTTACGCTAAAAATAATATAATGATAATTTTGATGTAGATAAGGGTATAGTAAAGATTTTATTTGGTGAATATAGAAAACTCATATTATTGCAAGAGAACACATAGGAATGATAACATTTAGAGATTTTACATTGATTTAAATAGTAAATTTACTAAAAATGGTAATACTAAAGAAAAAAATTGTAAAAATAGAGAGTGCGTAAAAGTTTTGTGTCGAGACTAAGGTATTGATTGCTATTTGTCCCCTACCTTTCCTTTATCTGCACACATCGAGATTATTCTATAATTAGTTTTCTCTGGGCTTTGCTACCTATCTAATATATGCAGGCACATGGATATCTTACAACATGACCAGAGACCAAACAAGGCTGTGAATTATTCCCCAACTTTATTTGGTGAACTCATTTTTTCATAAATGATAAATATAATTATTTTATCTCAACACTCGTCACTTTTTGCAAAAGTACGTACTAGTACACACATGTAGCTTACTAATCTCCAGGTGAACTCTGTACAGTCAGTGATATTAATCACTGTGCTTTTACATTCGAGAGATTCTACATGCAGATACAAGGTAGCTTAAGGAAATTGCACTATAAAGAGTTTGCAAGAATAGGTAACCGGTATCTTTTCACTGTTTAATGAATTCTGTTGCTTTATACAGAAATGGCGATAAGGAATTGTTGATAATCTGTACAGATTTGCAAAAAAAAATCGGTTACCTTAATTAATTCAGGTGTACATGTTTTTCATTAATATTCTAAAAGGCGGCATCCTGTAGATAACCTATCTACGCAAAACAGATATTCTCAACTCATGTATCTTAATGCATAAAATCCTTGAGGAGAAGATATGCGAGTATATAAAAGTGCTCCGTTGCTGGACAAATCTACTCAAATAATTTTCAATTGTGCTTTCATTTCCAACTGTAGGATTATCTGTTATAACTGGTGAAAATGTGGACTAAAACTCTGTGTATCCTTTTCCTGGCAATTTTTGCCTGTTCAATTGCCTTACAAGCCGAAAAGAAATCTGATTCTTCGAATTCCAATTCTAGTCAAACATTTACATTCAAGGCATTGCTTGAAAACGGTTCTAATAAAGGCAATGCAAAAGCAATTTGCATTACACCAACCTGTATAGGACGTGTTTGCTGTGGCAATGACGGCATTTTCGAATATTGCTGCGCAAGCTATGCCTATACTTGCTGCGGGTTATCGCGTTGTTGCCAAACTGGATATCAATGTCGATCAGGAAATTGCAAAGTCGCTGGTGGTGGAGAAAGTAAGCATTATTATATTTCCAAAGGAAACAAATACAATTACCCAACGTTTGGTTCACTATTTCCAGGTCTGCAGAGTTCGATGGTATTCACTGGACTTTTACTGTCGATTGCTGCTCTGCAATTTATCAAGCGATTCTATAACTAATTATTAAAACGATATAATTTCAATTGTTGTGCAATTTTTTAACAGATTTGTTAATTTCTTTTATAAGTCCAACATCCAAGCAATTGAAGGATCACCTTACAAGTCTACATATTTTCTAAATATTGATTCCTATAATTGAAGAGTCACTAAAATACGTTAAAAAGTCAATAAAGTCAGTTTTTATGTTATTACAACTTTAAATTCTATAAGGGCTGTTATAATCAAATAACTATATAATTAACAAACAGAATTTACAGTTTATCGGAGAGTTCAGCTGAAGAAGGTACTTATTTGTACTTGGAGACAATTTAAAAAATATCAATTATTTCAAAGTCATTTCAACTGATATTCGAAATTATAATCCAGATAGCCTACCCAAAATTGAAATAATTTAATTTTTATTGCAATATTCTACCCTAATTTCGCCGATATTATATGATCTTTGACATGGACACCATGAAAATATTTTATAATACTTTATACCTGAATAGTGAAATATTTCCTGATTTCTCCCACAGTGACAACTAGGCTTTCGAGTGGGAAATGAAAAGGTGGGAAGTCTTCCCATTTCTGATTGGGAAATGTGGGAAGCAAAATTTCCTACTGGGTGGGAAATTGGGAAATGAATGGAAAATGAACGGACACATACAAAAACACTAAATACTGCTTTGCAAATAGCATTTATTAACACGAATGTTACAATCATTGAGTGTCGCGTATCAGTCTCACATTGGAAGGCAACCTACAGCACAAGTGTCGTTAGTAGTCTTAGTAGTCATTGAGTCTCATCACCATTCTTTATCATTTACGACAACATACAACAAGGTTGTAAAGTAACACTTTTAAAATGCTAAGAATAAAGTCTGAGCTTGATATTTTGAAATAAATGGTTACACGGCAATCAACATTAGTCTGCGACAGTAGTAGATCTTTGTGTCCTAATTGCCCGTAGTTATTCATTGACTACTGGTGCAGTTAAATGCTTTTATCGCTGTAATACACAATTACTCAGATAATTAGGTAATATTGAAGTGCAAAGATATCAAAATTAACAGTATGAGAATGACGTAAAGCCCGTGCTGAGAGATTAGACTGCCTACCTACATAAGCTACTTCGTATCCACAATAATAATATAACATAGCAAATGAGTTATACTTCTTTACGGTCGATTACTCTGTGTACCTTATATTACCAGTTTGATCCTTATATTCAGTGATCCTCCGAATCCGTAACTCCGACCCCTGCAATTGTTTGTGCCCAAAAAAGACCAAAATATGGTTTTATGCATAAATAATCGACAACCACATACGGTTGGAATAGTTTTCTGTTACGCGGGTATTTTCACTAAAAATAATATAATGATTATTTTGATGTAGATATAAGAGTAAAGTAAAATTTTATTTGGTGACCATAGAAAACTCATTATTATTGCAATTGATCACATAGGAATTGATAACACTTAAAACATTGATTTACATATGTACATTTTCTAAAAAAAGGTAATAAAAATAGGAATGCGTAGAAGTTTTGCGTCGAGACTAAGATATATTGATTGCCAATTGTCCTCTACATTTCCTTTATCTGCACACATCGAGATTACTCTATAATTAGTTTGCTCTGGGCTTTGCTACCTATATAATGTATGCATGTACATCGATCTCTGATAACAGGACCAAATAAGGTTGTGAATTATTCCCCAACTTTATTTGGTGAACTCATTTTTTCATTAATGATAAATATAATTATTTTATCTCAATACCCGTCACTAGTGTTCGGACCGTTTCGTTTAGAAAAACGAAAAACGCGTTTATTTCGTTTCGTTTCGTTTCGTTTTTGCCTAAAAAACGAAACGGTTTTTTCAAAAACGAAACGAAAACGAAACGGTTTTTTGAGAAACGAAACGAAACGAAACGAATTTTTGAGAAACGAAACGAAACGAAACGAAAAAAACGCGTTTTTTCGTTTTGTAGCATATGAAGCAAATCCAAATACATTTGGCCTTACAATTCCCAGCAAAGCATCCCGACCGACTGCAATCGCTGTACAGTCGTTTGTATTCATTTCATTGCAATTTGCAGATGAAATTGTTTCAATATGTTTTAGGTTTCTTGTAACACTTGTCATTATATTTTGTAGTAATTGCGATTAACTTTGCATAGCATCTATTTTCTTATCAATTGCGAATATTGCAATTACTCCTATTTGAGGATGGTGGAATATTCGAGTATTTGAAAAAATTAGTTGAGTTAATATACAATAATCAAAGACCACTCAAATAGTCAATCATCAACAGACATTACAGACAGCCAAATTATTGAAATTATAATGATTAACAAATTATTTGGCTGTGCCCAGTTTTAATTATTAATTAAATTTAGATATGCCCTTAATAAAATTATATATAACTTAGCTGTTCTATGTCTTTTCTATGGTCATACTATATGTCAGTCGGCCATTTTGGAAAACCGTTTTTTTCGTTTCGTTTTGCATCATCCTGAAAAACGAAACGAAACGAAACGGTCTTTGGAAAAAACGAAACGAAACGAAACGGTTTTTGGAAAAAACGAAACGAAACGAAACGGTTTTTGGAAAAAACGAAACGAAACGAAGTTTTCGTTTCGTTTTTCAAAAATAAACGAAACGAAACGGAAAATACTAAACGAAACGAAACGGTCCGAACACTACCCGTCACTTTTTGCAAAAGTACGTAATAGTACACACGTGTAGCTTACTAATCTTCAGGTGAAATCTGTACAGCCAACGATATTAATCACTGTTATTTTACATTCGAGAGATTCTACGTGGGTAGCAAGGTAGCATACGGAAATTACACGTTATGAGTTTGTAAGAATAAATAACCGGTACATTCTCACTCTTTAATGAATTTATTGGTTTGTGCAGAAATGGTGATAATGAGTTGCTGATAATCTGTACAGATTTTGCAATAAAAAATCAATTACCTAAATTAATTCAAGTTTACATGTTTTTCATTAATATTCCAAGTACCGAAGAGTGGCGGCATCCTGTAGATAACCTATCTACGTAAAACAGATATTCTCAACTCATGTAGCTTAATGCATAAAATCCTTGGGGAGAAGATATTATGAGAGTATATAAAAGTGCTCCGTTGCTGGAAAAATCTACTCAAATAATTTTCAATTGTGCTTTGATTTCCAACTGTAGGAATTTCTGTTATAACTGTAGAAAATGTCGAATAAATCTTTGTGTATCCTTTTCCTGGCAATTTTTGCCTGTTCAATTGCCGTACACGCTGAAGATAAACCCTTTTCTTCGCGTATCAATAATAGCCAAGCAATGACATTCAAGGCATTGATTGAAAATGGTTCTAAGGGCGATTCAAAAGCAACTTGTACTACACCAACCTGTAACAGACTTCCATGCTGTGGAAATGACGGTGCTTTCGAATACTGCTGTGAAAACTCTGCTTACCATTGCTGCGGGTTACGGGGTTGTTGCCCTAGTGGATATACTTGTGGAACAGACCGCTGCATTTCGGGTGGAAAGAGTAAGTATCTATTATCTACAGCGAGATTCTAAAGTCACGCAACATAGGGCACCTAGTGCTAAAATTTGCGACATTCTTCTAATCCATATTTTTATAAATGCATAAGAAGCATGTCGCAAACTTTAGTACCAGGTGCCCTATGTCGCGTGACTTTTGAATCTCGCTGTATTATATTTCCAAAAACTACTAATGCAATTAACTATATACGTTTCGTTCCCTATCTACAGGTCTGAAGAGTTCGATGGGATTCACTGGACTTTTACTGTCCATTGCTGCTCTGCAATTTATCAAGCGATTCTATAATTAATTAATAGAAATATAGTTTCAATTGTTGTACAGTTTTTCCAACAGATTTGTTAATCTATTTTAATTATGATTAGTTATCAAGTAAAGTTTTATTAAATCAAAACTCTTATTCTGTGTTTTTATTAAAATAATCATTAACTTTTATTTGAAATAAATCTTGGTCGATCGTAAAGCCATCAGAAGCTTTTGAAAATGCATTACTTAACTAAAACCATCTCCGTTTTCATAATCTCCTTTACAACGTTGCCCAAAACTCACGGACCTTGCGTAGATAACTTACACAATAGAAAACAGAATTGGAGTCACAACAAAATGACAACTTATATGCAACACTTATAAATGTCTGCATGTCACTGACAATCAAATACCCGTGTGTAGAAAAATGAGTAGAATTATTATTAGAAAGATAATGAAAGTTGGTTTCAATTGGTAAAGTTGTTTTACGAATTATAAGTAGTGATAAATGATTTAACCACCTGTGCATTAATTGTAAGCCTTTAATACCCATAAGGTTACTTATAAAAACATTGCAGGTTCTTATACAGGTCTTATATGTGAATCTAAATGGACCGTTTAACTTGGATTGAATTCATTTAGGGTAATTATGATAATTTTCAGATATTCCCCCTTTTTGTGGAAGCAAAGTTTCAAACGAGTAAATTGATGGTGACACAGTTCTATTAATATTTTTTGCCATTTTTGCCAACCTTGCGTTTGCCATAATGTATGAGGCAAATCGAGTTTTGAGTACTTTGATTGTGAATGAAGTGTAGGAAAAATAATATGACGAATACCTGATACTGCTGTGGTATGGTATTTCCTAATACTCAGTTACAAAGCATAGCTACTTCCCCTTACGCCACGAAGTGAAATACAGAGAACAATATAATCTCAATTAGTCAATGTAGCAATTAGTAAATGTGGTACAGTTATCTTTTAACTGTTTTCAATTATCTACGCAAGAATATCAAGATAAGTTTACATTCAATTACTGATGAACTGTAAAATATAGGTAACCTAATATAGTACACAGAATACAGACAATAATAAGCCTAATACACTTTTAAGACTCACCATTAATTAATTCAATATCGTTTAGCTTAATTTATTAAGGAAAATCCTATTTTTTATCTGGAAACATTTTCCAGCATATTCATTATTCCTAAAAGTCTCAAAATATCAATATAAATACTGCGGCATCCTTTTGAAACAATTTTTACTTTTATAAAATTCGGAAATTGAAAGAAGTCTGCCCGATGATTCTCAAACGGAAAAAAAGCTTTGATTTCTTTGATAGCATTAAATAAAGATTTAATGTTTTGCATTTATCGTAGCCGACGACAAACAGTCTTACTGTATTAAGAAGCATTTTGTCTTTTTCTATTTTTTCAATAATCAAACTGTAACCAATGAAGGTAACGGAAGATAAGTCAAGGAAATTATCAATAATAATTATTATATTCGTTGTATTCGGTTATCCCTCTCATCCTTGCATCATTGTCATTGTTACTGTCTACTTTTGCGTTTGTGTGCGCAGATTGTGACACTTGGAGATAAACAACTCACAAAACGTCACCGGGAACTCACAAAGCAATTATAATTCACAATATCTGTCATACATGTAACACTTAACAAACCTTTATTACGTTATTTCGTTTTACATACCATTATACTACTATACATGCCTAATTATGCAATTATACCCAAATAATAAAATAAGTTGTTATAATTCGCGTTTTGAGAATTATAATTAGAAATTTAAGTATCACCACTTTATTAACGGGTCAGCACAATTTCATTAAAACAATTTTATATTTATTCAAACTTTTGACAAACGGTTTCGCTTTGTAAATAGCACTGGTTGTCTGTTTCTACATTTTTATTTATTTAGCACACCAATGTTCTGAATGTCACCCCTTGTTCATTAAAAGGCAAATATCACAATTTTCAAGTAAAATAAGAAATTAGTAATTAATTGTGTCACTTATCGGTTTGTGCTTAGAAATTAAAATTTCAGTAAAAATCCGATTAAAATTGCAATGAGGGCAGATAAGCACAAAAACAGAGAAATAAAAGGCAAGCGTTTACTCAGTCGTATTTTTTGAACACATAAATACATTTTGAATAGCAAGAGTGGAGGCAAATTTATTTGAAGTTTATTGTCTGTTATTTTTTTCATTGTTTCTACAACCAACTTAATACAATTCATGTGGGCACCGTAATGCAAAAAGTCCTGCTCTCTTCCACTCGTTTTAATGGTTTCCAATAATTCGAGAATCTTAGAATTCTCAAATGTCCCTCTCTCGATTATATATTTCCCCATATATATTCTCTTGCTTAAATCATTTAAAGGGTCGACTTCATTTAACCTAATTGTGCATTTATCCAAATCTTCGGAAAATAATTCCGCTGTAAGCAGCACTCTTTGTCCTTCTTCAATTTTTTCAATAATTAGAAGATGATGACCGTCGTAACCAACAAACGTATTTCTTTGCTTCTTAGCAATTGCGATGCACCCGTATTCTTTGTCAATTAATATTTCCTTTTTTCCTCTAATCACATCTACAATAGGAACTACAGAATCATTCGAGAATTTTCGAGAGAATATAAGTTTACAGTTATTCACAAGAAAGTACGCAAAATTGCTTTCGGGAATTTCAAATATTTCATATTTGTATTCAGATTTCAATTTTTCAATCGACGAATGAGAAATAAAGTTTCCCGAAATGTCCAATACTTCCAGGGTATTTATTCCTTTATTTAGTGTTTCAATAAACTTGATAAAATAGGCCTCAGTGAAGGAAATATAGTTTCTGTCGAGAAATAAATGTTTAAGTTTTGAGTTTGGAATGTTGGAAATCTCTTCTAAAACATTTAGCAATCCTTTCCCTGTAATCTTATTATCCGAAAGAATTAGCGTATGGAGATTGCTTCCGAGAATGAAATTTAAAAATTTATCTGAGAGAAAATATACGAAAATATTTTTATCAGTTATGTTTGTTCCACTGAAATCGAAATGACGGAATGAGATCAGAATGTTCTTCAAAGGTGTATCTTCTGTAAATTTCTGTTTAGCTATTGCTTTGACTAATCCAAGTTTACTCTTGTGGTCGAAAAATACTTCATTGACAACATCTTTGCATGTAACGCCCATACTTCCATAATTACAGCATTGTAGTGCTTGAATTGTACTTTCAATCTTTTCCACAGTTGTTTTGAATTTATCCAAATCTTTTAAACTTGTTTTAGTGGTAAACTTCTTGAAATCCTTGTCTACATTCAAACGAATATTTCTACAACATCTATCGACACTCAGAGTAGTTAGGCAGTTTTCAATATACTCAGAGGGAATTCGATGTCGAGTATTAGAATGTAATGTTCCGTAGTAAAATAAATTATTGAAAATATAAATGGGAAGCCAGGCATTCTTGTGATGTAAAGTTTTACAAATTAAATGAAAAAGTAATTTATAATTCTGTGGAGTGATTTCTGTCATTGGTTGATCCGCTTCTGTACATATTTCTTGTAGCGCTGAATAAATTTGGTATCCCAAGTCTGCATCATATATATTTGTGCATAGGAGTTCTACAGTATTTTCCAGCAGAATTTCAACATCATAAAATAGTAAACCAAAACGCTGAGGAGGTTCCTGTGTTTGGAATTCGAACTCTTGGACCATTAGCGATACTTTCTGATCCTCGTCGATTCCAAACCCGCAATTTGCTTTCATATAACATTTTTCTAATCGATTCTGTTTCGTTTCGTCTTCCAGAATTATTATGGAACCCTGTTGGTATTCCTTACATATTTGTTGTACTTCCCTAGGGATACGATGTACTACTAAATTCTTGTAATTTCTCAGAATTGATTCCATTTCTAAAATATCCGAATTGTATCGGGATTTCAAACGTTCCGGGTAACCATCTAACTCCGATAAAGTTTTCGCAGTATGTTGCAAAAGAAATTTTACCATTTGAATATAAAATTTCGAATTTAAATTAGAAAGAAATTCTCTAACAGGTTGTAATTTAAAATGATTCAGTAATAAATAAATTATGTTCTCCAGACTTCCCTCATTATTCCTTATCAAGGCACTAATTTGGTTTTCATTGAAACGCCATTTCTTGTTAACTAAAGAATGTATAGAGCCACACTGGCCAGGGATTTTAAAAGAGTAATATCGACTGCAGTAAGCTTGTTCAGAAATTGCTGGGTCATTGAATACACGATACTTAGAACAATACCAGTCTTTCAATTCTTCCTCCTCTTCTTCTGTAAGGAGACCACATTTACTTAATTCACCAAGAAAAACGATCAACTCAAAACCATTTTCTGGCAAACTTAGAATGTATCTACAAATGTATTGAGATTCATTTTTTGGAACACCTTTATCGTGATACAGACTCAGTAATGTTAACATTGCTTCATGTTTCAATTCACTTTCAATATTCTACTTTGAAGAAATTTCGATTAATTCTTTTCTGATTTCTTCACTTTCCATCTTAAAAACCGATATCCATTGAAAAAGGTTTTCATAAAACCCAAAGCCTTTATTTTTTTGCAAATTCTCTCCTAATGTGATATTTATGTATTCAGATAATTTGTCAAACAAACCATCAAAATTTTTCAGAAACTTTAGACCTTCTATGATTTCTGCATTTCCCTTGCTTCCTTTGACTAACTCATGTATGAGGTTACTAGAATTTTCGATTTTCGGTGCAAAGCAGTGACAAACTTTGAGCAAATCTTCTTCATTTAGAAAATCGATTTCCAAAATGCAACACAATATAGCTCTCGACTCTTCCTGACTTAACGTGTTAACTATAATATGGATTTTCATTTTTGATGGCAGCAGGACGAGATGATTATACATTTGATGTAAGAAACCAGTTTTCTCAAGAGTTTTGCAAAGCGAATAAACGTAATCTTCGCTTTCCTCGCAATGAGAGAACTGTCTGCACAGCACTACTAATTTAATGAAATCTAGTCCACTTAGCAATATTAAACATTCTACAAGTTTTCGTGGAAGGCACGGAATTCTCAGTGAAGTATCTATTAAATGGTAGAAAATTTCTAAACTTTCTTTTACCATTATTTCAATAAGTTGAATGGGTAGTTTTGAAAATTTTCTCAAGTTATATTCAGGGTGTCCATAAATAAATTGGAATATTTCTTCATAAATTTCATTGCATCTTCCTATTTCCAAATTATCACATTCAGCTAGGCAATTACAAAGCAGAGGGTAATGGTAATTTCCCAGCAAATCAAAAGGATCAGCCTCCAGACAATCAAAGAAAAATGTTACAGGATTTATTTATCTTTCCATTTTCCCACTTTCATTTTTGCTATCAAAAATTCCTGCAGTGAAGAACGAGACTCAGTCTGGGATTGTATTTGTGAGAAGCGACGAAATCCTTTAGGAAACCGGAATCTTCCTCAGCACGGCTGACAATATCTAAAGCAGCAAAATACTCACAAATTGTTAAATGGACGAATTCAAATCTGTACCATTCTTTTACTCCATCGTCACCGGAACTTTTGTTAACAAAAGGAGCATTATTGAGAGAACCCCATAGATTATTTGGCAATGAAAAGTCTTTTGTGCAGAAATCTAATTTTCCATCGCTCGCCCATTTCCTTCCCAATCTGCAAAAACTTTGATATAAAACTTTGCGTAACTCTTCTGTGTATTTGCTTCCAGTTCTTTCTTGAAAATTCTCCCAAAGCTTCCTGAAGAGAATTTCATAAAGTTGTGTCATGGTTAGGGGTTCTTTAAAATGCTGAATAGATTTCCAGCAAAATGGAAATATATCCAATAGAATTGGAATTGAAGTAAGGTCATTTACAACAGTTGTGGAAATATAATCGGTTATGTTAGAAAATTGATTTAAAGAATTAGTTTGGGTTAAGATATTTCGAGTATATCTTCTTATGTTGTCCATATTGAAGCCAGTTACTTCAAACACATGGTCGAATTCTTTTAAATTCACGTATGCAAATGGCCTGGTTGTTAAAACTACATTTTCCTGTTCATAGAAATTGTTTACTACGTTTCTAAACCGCGAATATTCTTCATCTTCCAATAAATAATGAATTTCATCCCAGCCGTCCAGAATATACAAAATATTTTTCTTTTTATCACAAACAAGTGATTTCCAAAATGCTTCATCTTTTCCACTTGTTTCAAATAATATTCGAATGAGATTCCAAGAAATGCAATTTAGGTCCTCATTACTTTCTTGCAGAAATTTCATACAAGGGTGTTGCTTTAAATTTCTTAGTGGGATCCAAATTATATAAGTAAATAAACTGTTTCCATTTCCATTAACGTAGAAATCGTAAGCTAGTCGTTTGCAAATTGTTGTTTTTCCAGTTCCAGGACTTCCGTACACTAATGTCCGACGCTTTCTACTGGTGAGAATATCTTTTGGTTTTATTGTAATTATCTTATCCTTTTTCATTGGCCGCCCAATTAGTTGTTCATCTCTCCGATGAAAATTTACTTTAGGTGCATTTTGCACAAATTCCACTCTGCTGTTTTCTACGTTTTCACTTCCACCGATATCTCTTCCTTCTAAATTGACATAGAAATCTTCAATCTGCAATTCAACTCTGGTGTTGACACTTTTGATTGTGCATTTCTTCTTATAATAAGAGTCCCACAAACTGCCTTCTGATAAAAAATCGCCAGACATTTTCTTAGGGTTGGAGAATATTGCAAATTTTAACCGAAACCTGATTTCAATCCATTGAAACACGGTCCGCCAAATAAATTAGAATCCTGTAATTGAAATGTCATTGATTTAAGATGAATGATTTCAGTTTTAACTTTTATAAGGGTTATTAATAATTAACTCAAAAATTTGTTTGCAGTTTGCCACGGAGAGCAAAGAACTGTTTATATATGTTGGAATCGAAAATAAATAACTTACTATTCGCATTTTATTATTCAAATTTCTTTTCATTATTGCAAAACCTTTTATAAAGCAATTATACCTGTGAACACAACGAAAATTTACATCACTTTGTTACAGATTTACAATATCCTTATTTACATATAGAAATATTTCTATTTCCGGTTCTGTCCTAAGTAAAAACTGAATGCAGAAATTGTGTAAAAACTGTTGTACTTATATTTGCAACAATATTGGCAGTGTTTTTATGAATATCATGAAATACGTAGTTTATAAACAAGAAACCTGAACTCACTAATTGGCAAAATGTCTCACTTTTTGTAAATCATTAGTTAAAACTCTGAAATTCGAACGTTTTCCAATACTAAAACAAACTGAGGTAGAAGTGTAGCAAATATAAATACAATATAAACTTCCTTCATTTATTTAGATAAAAGTACTAGTAATTTACAGAATTATTTCTAAAAATTAAAACAATTGTGACTACGGAGGCCAAACAATTAAATTGACTTTAGCGATGCGATGTGACTGAATTTCACGTGACTTGTCGAGCAGAAACCTTGTCTTTGCACATTGCTCTGCTCTGCAGCTAAAGGCGTTTCATTCCTGAATAATATCCACCTTTTCATTTTACGTGATGAATAATTGTTCAACAGTTTAGTGAGACATTTCTTAAGTTTTTAAAAATAATTCTATATCGAAATATCTAATTTTGAAATAATCCATAACGGCATTTTTCATACAGCACACTACAATAATGCTAAATATATGTTCTCGCATAAACTCTTTTTACTAGCAAAAAACCAAAACATTATAAGCGCGGACATTCATAACATGGAGGTTTCATTCAGTGACTTTATTATTAACTTACCGCAACTGATACAAAAATATTCCTTGCATTTTACAATTCTTACAAAAAACCTTAGACATATCTGTAATGAACGGTAAATCTTTTAACAGAAACTTTAAATTAAGATAAAATTACACCATAATGGAGATTGGAGTCTCATAACATCCCAAATCACTCATTAATCGCTACGCAAAACATTATCTTATGGTTTTCCATGGAAAACATCCTTATAATGCATACTATTTCATTCAATGATGCCGCTAATTCAATACTTAATCACGGCTAAAGCGATCAACACTTATTTACATTTATATTTACAATTTAGTGTTTTTTGGCAATTCCACCGTAAGCACATACTAATTAAGTTTGCTTTATTTTTTCTAAAACTTTTACTGGTAATTACCAGGCTCGACTAAACTATTTTTCTAAAAATATGTTTACTGGTAAATTCAATTGCATGGTGACCATATATTGAAAACTTATGAGTAAAATGGCACGCAAAGCGCAAAAAGGTCTTACGGTTTTATTTAGAAATTTTATTCTAGCTACAATAAAACGAAATTTTATCCTGGCCGCAATAAAATGATAAAAACAAGTTCAAGAGGTACTATAGAAAGATTTACGCAACACTATGTCATGCAAAGTACCTCTTTTGTACCTTTGTAATTTGTTATTTCCATGCACAGAAAAGCATTAGCTTCAGCTTTTAATTAAGATAACTGGAAGATAGTACAAAATTAAGTTATTGAGTTATTGATCGAAAAGCAAAATTTTTCTGTTCATTTAAGCATTTTATGCGCAAAAGCATACTGAATTTGATTAAGCAAAATACAGGTCATTTGGAACAATTCTGCAAAAAGAGGATTTTTCTGAAGCATCGTAAAACCGCACGATCCCGTTAAATACGGCACGACGGTCACCTTGTCTACATTCAAAGCAGTTTGTATAGGTATTTACCGTTTCATACTATTCAATCATATTTATTCAGTGTTAATAATACTGATGCTATGCTGATAATTGCTTAAAAGGCGGTAATCCTGTTTTTATTTGCATGCATTTATAATCGTGTTTTTATTTGTAGTATGTACTTATAATCCTGTTTTTAAATATACGTATTTACTATCCTATATAAGTACAAAAGCTTTGAAAAAACATGCCAACCACGAAGACCCATGCTTCAACTCGGTCTTCGTGGGTGGCATGTTTTTCCAATTATAGTATAGTCTAGTTTTTATTTGTATGTACTTATAATCTTGTCTTTAATTGTACGCATTTATAATAACTATGTATTTTATTATGCTGAAAGCTCATAGCTTTCCTAGATCATTCAAAAGTTATTTAATAAAATGTTAAGTATTTTGTTGTGGTTTAATGTTTTATTGCGAGTTGGGTGTTTTATTGTGAGTTGAGCGTTTTGTTGTGACATTTAAAAGAAAGCAACTTCAATCTGACGATAAGCGATATTCAAGCTGGCATATTTCAGATTCCAAGAGTACAATGTTCACTTTCCCAGAGTTTGGACACAATTCCCATTTCTTAGCAATTTTGCCAGCTGATCACTTTTGTTATAACTGATTTGAGTTCATAATGCCAAAAAAATATCAACATGACGCAATTTTCAAATTTTAACTGCCTTCTTAGCATTTCTAAACCTAATTCCTTGTCTTTCCAAACCCAGGAATTAAATGATTAACAATTTACTGAAATTATAATATTTTTCAGATAGTTAATAAGCTTGCCACTTATCTGCATTTTGGCGACTTAATATGTGTCTTCGTACGACAAGCCACTTTCTTCGCAACCAAGTCAGTAACAACGATACTTTCAAAGAAAAAGTGTTTGTCCGAATTTCATTTCCCATTTTCCTTCAGCAATATCCGAAATGGAATAGCTGTTTGCTAGAAACTTTCCATCCGATAACGGAATCAACTTCAATAGATCCCAGTTATTTAACAATTTTAGGAGAAGAGTTGAAATACTTAAAACTTAGTTGGAAAGAAGGAACAGAAGTTGAAGATGATGATAATGTTGAGACATCCCTGATTTTAAGCCTGATACCCAAAGCAACCAATTTAACAAAACTGGAACTAGAAATGTTTTTATTGGCTGATTTAGAATTTTCTTGCGAAATGTCCTGTTTCCTGTTTGTACATTTTTTCACTTACGATAATATTTAATCGTGATAGATAGTATGATAATTTAGACTTTTAAGCAACATTTATTTATTATAAGCCTTGAAGCGATAAAAAATATTACCACGATTGGTAAAAATTGTATTTTCAGTAAAAAATTTATAGCAAAATTTTCTTTGAAGCACTGGTAAATTTTGATTGAGTAACAAAACTTTTGACCCCCACCCCTCACCGTAACACCGCGTAAGAAATTCGGGTACGTAATGTGTGGACGTTCCCGAATCCTTGCTAAAAACTCGTCGCATAGGCTCTGACAGAACTCTGAGAGTTGCTCAATATGGGCTTTCAAAAGACGGAATAATTCTGAAATAATGCAAATGTACTGTATATTGCAAGGCAATTTGAATTGCCATTCCAACGGGGTTGGCCTGGCTAACAAGGTGCTAACTTTGCCCTGTTATCCTCGTTTTCTGTATCCACTTTTTGGATATTATGTAACTGCAGAAATTGAGTGCCAGATTGATCATGACTCTACTCAAGGTGAATAAACTGTTGCCGTGGTTTGCTCTTGCGTTTTACCAGGAGTATCGAATAGAGATCTGAATATGGGGGACTTTGAACTTCTATGAGGGACATTTTTGGAAAAGTCTTGGAAAGAACTTAAAAAATATTAGAATTCCATTGTATTTAATAAAGTAGGGCATGAAATGACTGAAAGATGCAACATTTCGTGATAAACTAAGGATTTATTGCATTTCATTAATATACAACAATTACTGTACTGTAAGGTACTGATAGTGGGTAATAAGCATTGTTCTGCAACGCTAGCTTGCAAGAAGCATTAGGAAATAATCATGATTACATGAAATAGAACATTTTCACGAATCAGTTGCCATATCCAACAACGGATTCGTGTATCCGTGATAATTATAGTTGTTTAGCTTTTAATTTTTCTTATGTTTGATGCTGCACATTATTGCTGTTGTTGTGCTTTTCATGTATATATTTTATAGTGCTTGATAAAGTGCTTAGATATTAATTGCGAACCCCGTACCAATATGGGCGGATATGCTTTATAAAATATTTAAATCCTTAGCATACGTTGCTGAGCATTCAAATATTTTTCGAAACCTTCAAAGTTTGTCAAAATCTCTTAGTTTTTGCGAATTTTTGACATTATTTCCCAATTATCAAAAATCTTGATAATAAGCTTTGGGAACGATGCAATATAATTTGGTACCTTAGTTTAAGAAATAGGGTTACAAATGTCTGTGCTCCCATGGCTTATTTTATACCTGCCCGATTAGGTAATTATTTGGTCCCAATTAGCACCACTTTATAAGAATCCTTAATAACCATAATAATTAAGTCGCTTTGAGCGAAATCAAGAAGAGTAATGATTTACAGGCTCAAATATCGGTGAAATACAACCAGAAAGTATAAACAGCAATTATATTTGTATATATCTTTGTCAAGCATCCTCCAAGCAGTTCAAATAGAAATACTACAACAGGAATAATGACCATATATCCAAATACAGGAAAGATTGCACCAATTTTCATGTCAAAGCTCAGACTCACAACTCCCCCTTCAGATTCCTTTTTCTTTTCGTTGAATCTCGTTATATGAGGAAAGAAATATTTCAATTGTCGCATAAGGTCGAGTATTCCAAATTCATTAAGTTCCTGAACAACATTCACAAGTTCATGTCGAAAACATCCTTCAAACACCCATGAAAGGTGACCATTATTTGCATGCTCTTTTGTGATGAAGCATTTCATTAAGGGAAGAGCTTTTTGTATATCGTAAAGAGCGATTTCCCAATCATATCCAATATCAAAAAAGAGTTTAAGTTTCGTGTCTGACAAACACGATTCGATTATATCACGTTGTGAAGGCACATTAACCTTATTAGAGTCATAAATATAAACACTCGAGTTTTCTTTGTCCTTCACTCCATATTGTGTGAAGTAAGGACGCACAGAATAATAGCATTGACTTTGGGTCTTTCCTCCAGGTGGATTTCCCATAATGGAAACTATTTTATATCCATTATCAATGAGTTCTTTGAAACTGTTCATTCTCATTTTGTCCACAGGAGCCACAACTTCATTTGTGATGTAACTCTCATATTCAGTTACAAGAATATTTAAGACTAAGCAGAGAATTCCGTAGATTAGGAGTTTCTTTTCGTTGTGGTTTTGTCTGAGAAGAATGGCAATGGCGGAAAGGAAAAAGTTACTAATATATTCAAATGTCAATTTTTGTTTTGAGAATCGAAATATTAGACAATTGCCTAAAAGACAACAGATTACCAATAATAGCCACGTACTCACGTCCATTATTGATATCCAGATAGCCAATGGCTTATCGGCATACGTCTCTTTGTCCACACAGTACACGAATGTTGCTTTTAGAGGATATGTTAAGTATGCAACTCCCCCCCGCTGTTTCTTAAATGTATTTGCGTGAGAGGATTCCGGATACATCGAACCGCACAAATGCCTTTCCCAAAGAGAGTAGCCTGCTTTGTATTCAGCCGTGAAATTTAAATAGTCAGTCATTACTTCCAAGAGTGGATACTGTTTATAATTAATGCAATAGTCAAACATTCTTTTCTTAATGATAACGTATGGGGACGAACCACACTCTCGTCCTATGTAATCCCAGTCCAGTACCTTAATACGTTTTTTATGAAGATTTCTATGTAAACCTTTTCTTGCCATACCACTCTGTAGTTCTTGTGATGTTGTGAAATCAATCTTTGCAAACTCTTTGGTGAATATTGACACTGTGAGCACTTCAATTTCCTCCTTAGAATTGATGACCACAAAATAAACTGCTACCGTCAATTTCCATTTCAATCGATCCACGAAATTGTCCTTGATTTCATCAAAACGATTCTTTGTGCTAATTATTAGAAGTTTATCCTTCGGTCTATTCCTTTCTCTGCCAAATATAATTGGAAAAATAGGAATAAGTGGCATATACTTCTCAGGTGGCTCCACTAGTGTTATTATATTCCCATTTGTGTTTGACAATGAACTTGGGTAGAAAATTCCTCCTTTGTATTTAGCTGTCCATTTTGCTGCTTTAAAAGTTGCTACAACAATTATGGTTCGTGGTGAGAATACAATTTTTTCAAAGACATAATCCGTCAAATTACTGGCATACAGAAAAATGTCAAAATCATAATTTCCCAGTTGTGAGGGTAGATTTTGACATTCTGCAGTCAAGATATAAACAGAAAGTAGAATAACTGGGATGTATTTTGCATGTGAAAACATAACTCTTATTTTTATCGTATTGTATTGTAATTATTATTTACTGGTATATTTAAACGGATTGACAACCGGAAAATTGAAGCCACTTTTAGGGTCTACTGAAGATAGGTATACCGTCATAGCTCCCTATGTACCACAGGTGGTGTAAGTTGGACCGATTTACATTAGGAAAATCCGGGGACACTACGATTTGGGGAAAATCTCTAAAAAACCACCTTTGATTAATATAATGTTTTGATAATTACAATAATTAATAATACTAATTAAATGACATTTATGTCTTGATTTTATGGTTCATTTGTTATCCTGAAATTATTTAACTTTTATTTAGTGTAATTTATTTAGTGAGCAAAGATAATACTGGAGCTAGATTTTGGATAGTAGTGAAACAGTGTGGCAAATCAGACGAGTGATATTTGACAGAATAGCAGACAGTATTTGCGAGAAGGCTTGTGATAGAATATTCTGTAAAAGACATCACTTCAAGGACACAAAGTCGTAGTTGCGAAATAAAACAAACTGATATATTGAGCCTAGCCATTGGACAACTCCGTAGTCTCCCCAGTTCTGGCGTGTTTTCTTATTTACTTAAGACGCTATGCTTAAGACTTAATTATTTATCCATAGTTCAGTGGAAACAACTGCGAAGTAGCTTTTATTGCTTCAGTTAAGTTGCTTTTCATGTATATTCTCCTATTGCCTTCTACTTGTTTTCTTTTCTTGTAGCTTAGATGTAGACCACTAAAACATTCATGACTGAACTCAAAACCAACCTTTCTATCGAACTAAAAGCGTAGAAACTTGTGTTTAAACGAAAACTCGGTTAAATGTCACGCAAGGAATGGTGTTATTATTTCTTTGGTACATCTTCAGACTAGTTCTACGTTGAAAACTGCAAAAGCGTAAAAAAGACAGACAAAAAGGTAAAAAATTGTAAATTCACTTGATAGGAAACAACAATCATAAATGAAATTATAAAATATTTTAGATAATTTCTAACTACTGTTTTGACGTAGTTTTCTCTAACCAAACATAGATTAGGCTTTTCATGTGTATTCTCATATAGTCTTCTACTTGTTTTCTTTTCTTGTAACTTAGAATTAGACGATTAAAACAAAACTTGTTTTCAGGGGACGAATTCTCAAAGGAATAATGCAAAGTGGCAGTTACTGTCTAATTAAACCTTATGCAAACGAAAGAGAAGAAAACGGAATATTTTTCTTGCCTTTTATGTGCTGAAAATATTTGTAAAATAAACAGTTTTATTGACTCCTTGCCTACCTATGGCCATTTTGTTTTCATTTTATAAATTGTTGCTACCCAAATTCTGAAAAGCAGTCACATTCTCATCAGTTTTTGATGTCCAGTTATTACTATTGGGCGCAAGGTGCCTAGACAACCCCTACCTAGGTGCATAGCCCGGCGTCAACACAAGCCCACCAACTGTCCACCAACTCTGAAGTGTGCATAGATTGACCCCGTGTCCGGCTAACTGGCACCAGGCTAACTGGCACACGGACAACTGGCACACGGACAACTGGCACACGGACAACTGGCACACGGACAACTGGCATGCGGACGACTGGCACACGGACAACTGGCACGCGGACAACTGGCACACGGACAACTGGCACATTTTGGGCGGAGCCTATTTTTACTCGAACACTAATCAGAGATTTACAATGACGTTGAAAAATGCCGATAATAAAAGTAGGCGGAGTTAAATTACATGTCCAAGTGCCAGTTGTCCTCTGTGCCAGTTGTCCATAGTGCCAGTTGTCCGTGTGCCAGTTGACCGCCCTATGCAGTCACCCATGTAAAAGCCCCATGCAGTCACCCAAGTATAAACCCTCTGCAGTCACCCATGAATTAGCCCCATGCAGTCACCCAAGTATAAGCCCCATGCAGTCACCCATGTATTAGCCCCATGCAGTCACCCATGTATAAGCCCCATGCAGTCACCCATGTGTAATCCCCATGCAGTCACCCATGTAAAAGGAGCCACCCCAGAAATGTTGAAAAACTTCAAGAGTTTTTAGCGATGCAGTCACCCATGTATTAACCCCATGCAGTCACCCATGTATAAGCCCCATGCAGTCACCCATGTATAAGCCCCATGCAGTCACCCATGTATAAGCCCCATGCAGTCACCCATGTATAAGAGGCCACCCCTGAAATGTTGAAAAACTTCAAGAGTTTTTAGCGATGCAGTCACCCATGTATAAGCCCCATGCAGTCACCCATGTATAAGCCCCATGCAGTCACCCAAGTATAAGCCCCATGCAGTCACCCATGTATAAGCCCCATGCAGTCACCCATGTATAAGCCCCATGCAGTCACCCATGTATAAGCCCCATGCAGTCACCCATGTATAAGCCCCATGCAGTCACCCATGTATAAGAGGCCACCCCTGAAATGTTGAAAAACTTCAAGAGTTTTTAGCGATGCAGTCACCCATGTATAAGCCCCATGCAGTCACCCATGTATAAGCCCCATGCAGTCACCCATGTATAAGCCCCATGCAGTCACCCATGTATAAGCCCATTGCAGTCACCCATGTATAAGCCCCATGCAGTCACCCATGTATAAGCCCCATGCAGTCACCCATGTATAAGCCCCATGCAGTCACCCATGTATAAGCCCCATGCAGTCACCCATGTATAAGCCCCATGCAGTCACCCATGTAGAACCCAGCTGCAGTCACCCATGTATAAGCCCCATGCAGTCACCCATCAATAAGACCCATGCAGTCACCCATGTATAACCCCCCTGCAGTCACCCATGTATAAGCCCCATGCAGTCACCCATGTATAAGCCCCATGCAGTCACCCATGTATAAGCCCCATGCAGTCACCCATGTATAAGCCCCATGCAGTCACCCATGTATAAGCCCCATGCAGTCACCCATGTATAAGCCCCATGCAGTCACCCATGTATAAGAGGCCACCCCTGAAATGTTGAAAAACTTCAAGAGTTTTTAGCGATCACCCATGCAGTCACCCATGTATAAGCCCCATGCAGTCACCCATGTATAAGCCCCATGCAGTCACCCATCAATAAGCCCCATGCAGTCACCCATGTATAAGCCCCATGCAGTCACCCATGTATAAGCACCATGCAGTCACCCATGTATAAGCCCCATGCAGTCACCCATGTATAAGCCCCATGCAGTCACCCATGTATAAGCCCCATGCAGTCACCCAAGTATAAGCCTCATGCAGTCACCCATGTATAAGCCCCATGCAGTCACCCATGCATAAGCCCCATGCAGTCACCCATGTATAAGCCCCATGCAGTCACCCATGTATAAGCCCCATGCAGTCACCCATGTATAAGCCCCATGCAGTCACCCATGTATAAGCCCCATGCAGTCACCCATGTATAAGCCCCATGCAGTCACCCATGTATAAGCCTCATGCAGTCACCCATGTATAGCCCCATGCAGTCACCCATGATAAGCCCATGCAGTCACCAAGCATGTATAAGCCCATGCAGTCACCCATGTATAAGCCCCATGCAGTCACCCATGTATAGAGGCCACCCTGAAAGTTGAAAACTTCAAGAGTTTTTAGCGATGCAGTCACCCATGTATAAGCCCCATGCAGTCACCCATGTATAAGCCCCATGCAGTCACCCATGTATAAGCCCCATGCAGTCACCCATGTATAAGCTCCATGCAGTCACCCATGTATAAGCCCCATGCAGTCACCCATGTATAAGCCCCATGCAGTCACCCATGTATAAGAGGCCACCCCTGAAATGTTGAAAAACTTCAAGAGTTTTTAGCGATGCAGTCACCCATGTATAAGCCCCATGTATAAGCCCCATGCAGTCACCCATGTATAAGCCCCATGTATAAGCCGCATGCAGTCACCAATGTATAAGCCCCATGTATAAGCCCCATGCAGTCACCCATGTATAAGCCCCATGTATAAGCCCCATGCAGTCACCCATGTAGAAACCTCATCCTTTTAACCCATAGGCCCTTTAAAGGGCCACCACATTTTCCGAAGAGCAATTGCCATGTTTTGGCATGAGTGACTGACTGCACGGGGCTAATGCATGAGTGACTTCATGAATTTATTGCATGGGTGACTGCATAGAGCTAATACATGGGTATGAGTGACTTAACAGAATCAATACATGGGTGACTGCACGGTTTTTATGGATGTATGATGGACGGCGATTTTTCCCATAGGCTCCGCCCATAATGTGCCAGTTGTCCGTGTGCCAGTTGTCCGCGTGCCAGTTGTCCGTGTGCCAGTTGTCCGCGTGCCAGTTGTCCGTGTGCCAGTTGTCCGCGTGCCAGTTGTCCTCTGTGCCAGTTGTCCGTGTGCCAGTTGTCCGTGTGCCAGTTGTCCGTGTGCCAGTTAGCCTGGTGCCAGTTGTCCTAAAACCGGTTGACCCACCAACTACCAACCAACTTTGTATAGTATATAATTTGCCCTACCAACGTTCCACCAACTCAGCAACGCAAGCGAGTTAACTCACCATCTTTCCACCAACTCATCAGAGTTGGAAGATTAGGTCACCAACTCTCCACCCTCTTTAACCTGCTTGAGAGTGCTCCTGCCAACTTTCCACCAACTAAGCCAGTGTGTGTAGTAAAACCACCAACTAAGAACCAACTTTGGCTTTCTAAAAAGTGGAGTGGGTCCACACTCTTACCAACTATACCTTTATTTCTTTTGTCTTACGGGCAGATTAAGTTCCCAGAAATCTATTTATAGACGCTATTTGTAGAGAAATACACCTTTTAGTATAAATATTGTTGTTGGTTGTCATTTTGCTAGTTTTAAGATATGTATCACGTATCTACTAATTCCTTAACTTTCAATACACAATTGTGGAACACCGCCAACCAACTTTTCACCCACCCTCTTTTCCATTTACCTTGCGCCAACAATTTTAAACCCACTAAAGACTGTGTGAAAGTTGGACCACCAACTTTCCACCAACTCTCCACTATTCTTTAGTGTACCTACCAACATCCCACCAACTGAGCCCCGTTCGTTGATTTACACACCAACCATCCACCAACTAGGCCTGTGCGTAAGACGACCCACCAACTTTCCACCAACTTATGCGTTCTAAAATGTAGAGTTGGCCCACCCTCTCGCCAACTTCAACTCAATTGAGTTGGTGGGCGCCGGGCTATGCCTAGGTGATGCCATACTACATATATACGTAAAAGGTAGAGAAAATACGTTGTCAAGGAACCTTGATTGTACACACTGCACACATAATAAGCATATTCTATATAAATGTAGCCCCAAAATCAAATCTAAAATTTTAAAAAAACGACTCTAGCAAATTTCAATTTTTATCAATGTGGTTGGATTTTTAAACGTCTGCGCCATTTTGCTTTAAGCCAATGAGCATATGAGCTACACAGAAGACAACTAAACATAGTCTTTTCACTTATAATAAGTAATTCTTAATAGAAATTAAATTCTTGTTTTTCAGTTTTCCTAGCTTAGTCTAACCGAGCTTTTTATTTTACAGGCTCTTACCTATGTATTTATATTTTGCTTAACGGATAATAATAACAAAATGAGAACTGATTGGGAAGAAAATGACATTTATTTTTTTTAAATAGATATAAAATAATGGAAATGTGTAACCACGAGAGTCACAAGTATGGCGCTGTTGTCGGTTCATTTTCTCTTTGTAAAAACGGGAGAAAACGAACAAATTCTTGCATTGTGAGATCAAAGGTCAAATTGTCAGAGTCAGTTAGCCCGCGAAACGTAACCAATCACATCAAGAAAAAACCCAGACATCTTAATTTGAAATGTAGCTTATAAGATAAGATATAAGCATATCCGTATTTATTACTCATTACAGCAAAACCAAGAAGAAGAGTACAAACAAAGTAATGATTTACTATCGTATTTTTTTGAAGTGTCACCTTACCACGGATCCGGAAACGGGCTACAAATTATCTTCAATCCCAATACCGCAATTAGAAAACCCGGCAAATATATTGCTTTATCTGCATATTGCAAATTTTAGCACCACGTGCCCTATGCTGCCGAACTTTTAGTTACGCATCATAGGCACGTGATGATAAAGCTTGCGACATGTTTTCTAATGCATATGTGTAAGTGTCGAAGAAACTGGTCGCAAACTTTAAAACCATATATATGCTATGGTGCAGAACTTTGGAACCTCGCTGCATTTCCAAAAAACTTGTAATATAATTAACTCCATTCGTTTCCTTCCCTATTTCCAGGTCTAAAGAGTTCAATAGGATTCACTGGACTTTTACTGTCGATCGCTACACTGCAATTTATCAAACGATTCTATAATTAATTAATAAAACTATATCGTCTTCGTTGTTGTACAATTTTTCCAATGTATTTGTTAATCATTTTTAGTTATGACTAGATTGATCAGTTATCAAGTAAAGTTTTTGCTAAATCGAAGCTATTTTGTGTCTTCAGTATATTAATTTAGTTTTTATATTGCATTATATAACTATAACTTTCTTCATTTTCATAATCCACTGTACAGTGTTGGTCAAAATTCATGAACCATAGGGCATTGATTGAAGTTTGCTACAAGCCTAAGTTTTTTATGGTTCCTGTCGTATAAGCATGCCCTATGGGTCATGACTTTTAGACAACGCTGTAGTTCTGCTCTGCAATATTTTTAATGAAGTTGAAAATCGATGGGAAGTGTAGACCAATAATAATCCAT
>CM036943.2:4942804-4977401 GCA_020352615.2 Yoshiicerus persimilis
AGTGACTTCATGAATTTATTGCATGGGTGACTGCATAGAGCTAATACATGGGTATGAGTGACTTAACAGAATCAATACATGGGTGACTGCACGGTTTTTATGGATGTATGATGGACGGCGATTTTTCCCATAGGCTCCGCCCATAATGTGCCAGTTGTCCGTGTGCCAGTTGTCCGCGTGCCAGTTGTCCGTGTGCCAGTTGTCCGCGTGCCAGTTGTCCGTGTGCCAGTTGTCCGCGTGCCAGTTGTCCTCTGTGCCAGTTGTCCGTGTGCCAGTTGTCCGTGTGCCAGTTGTCCGTGTGCCAGTTAGCCTGGTGCCAGTTGTCCTAAAACCGGTTGACCCACCAACTACCAACCAACTTTGTATAGTATATAATTTGCCCTACCAACGTTCCACCAACTCAGCAACGCAAGCGAGTTAACTCACCATCTTTCCACCAACTCATCAGAGTTGGAAGATTAGGTCACCAACTCTCCACCCTCTTTAACCTGCTTGAGAGTGCTCCTGCCAACTTTCCACCAACTAAGCCAGTGTGTGTAGTAAAACCACCAACTAAGAACCAACTTTGGCTTTCTAAAAAGTGGAGTGGGTCCACACTCTTACCAACTATACCTTTATTTCTTTTGTCTTACGGGCAGATTAAGTTCCCAGAAATCTATTTATAGACGCTATTTGTAGAGAAATACACCTTTTTAGTATAAATATTGTTGTTGGTTGTCATTTTGCTAGTTTTAAGATATGTATCACGTATCTACTAATTCCTTAACTTTCAATACACAATTGTGGAACACCGCCAACCAACTTTTCACCCACCCTCTTTTCCATTTACCTTGCGCCAACAATTTTAAACCCACTAAAGACTGTGTGAAAGTTGGACCACCAACTTTCCACCAACTCTCCACTATTCTTTAGTGTACCTACCAACATCCCACCAACTGAGCCCCGTTCGTTGATTTACACACCAACCATCCACCAACTAGGCCTGTGCGTAAGACGACCCACCAACTTTCCACCAACTTATGCGTTCTAAAATGTAGAGTTGGCCCACCCTCTCGCCAACTTCAACTCAATTGAGTTGGTGGGCGCCGGGCTATGCCTAGGTGATGCCATACTACATATATACGTAAAAGGTAGAGAAAATACGTTGTCAAGGAACCTTGATTGTACACACTGCACACATAATAAGCATATTCTATATAAATGTAGCCCCAAAATCAAATCTAAAATTTGAAAAAACGAATCTAGCAAATTTCAATTTTTATCAATGTGGTTGGATTTTTAAACGTCTGCGCCCTTTGCTTTAAGCCAATGAGCATATGAGCTACACAGAAGACAACTAAACATAGTCTTTTCACTTATAATAAGTAATTCTTAATAGAAATTAAAATTCTTGTTTTTCAGTTTTCCTAGCTTAGTCTAACCGAGCTTTTTATTTTTACAGGCTCTTACCTATGTATTTATATTTTGCTTAACGGATAATAATAACAAAATTGAGAACTGATTGGGAAGAAAATGACATTTATTTTTTTTAAATAGATATAAAATAATGGAAATGTGTAACCACGAGAGTCACAAGTATGGCGCTGTTGTCGGTTCATTTTCTCTTTGTAAAAACGGGAGAAAACGAACAAATTCTTGCATTGTGAGATCAAAGGTCAAATTGTCAGAGTCAGTTAGCCCGCGAAACGTAACCAATCACATCAAGAAAAAACCCAGACATCTTAATTTGAAATGTAGCTTATAAGATAAGATATAAGCATATCCGTATTTATTACTCATTACAGCAAAACCAAGAAGAAGAGTACAAACAAAGTAATGATTTACTATCGTATTTTTTTGAAGTGTCACCTTACCACGGATCCGGAAACGGGCTACAAATTATCTTCAATCCCAAATACCGCAATTAGAAAACCCGGCAAATATATTGCTTTATCTGCATATTGCAAATTTTAGCACCACGTGCCCTATGCTGCCGAACTTTTAGTTACGCATCATAGGCACGTGATGATAAAGCTTGCGACATGTTTCTAATGCATATGTGTAAGTGTCTAAGAAACTGGTTGCAAACTTTAAAATCACATGCTATGGTGCGGAACTTTGGAACCTCGCTGCATTTCCAAAAAACTTCTAATACAGTTAACTCTATATGTTTCCTTCCCTATCTACAGGTCTGAAGAGTTCGATGGGCTTCACTGGACTTTTACTGTCGATCGCTACACTGCAATTTATCAAACGATTCTATAATTAATTAATAAAACTATATCGTCTTCGTTGTTGTACAATTTTTTCAATGTATTTGTTAATCATTTTTAGTTATGACTAGATTGATCAGTTATCAAGTAAAGTTTTTGCTAAATCGAAGCTATTTTGTGTCTTCAGTATATTAATTTAGTTTTTATATTGCATTATATAACTATAACTTTCTTCATTTTCATAATCCACTGTACAGTGTTGGTCAAAATTCATGAACCATAGGGCATTGATTGAAGTTTGCTACAAGCCTAAGTTTTTTATGGTTCCTGTCGTATAAGCATGCCCTATGGGTCATGACTTTTAGACAACGCTGTAGTTCTGCTCTGCAATATTTTTAATGAAGTTGAAAATCGATGGGAAGTGTAGACCAATAATAATCCATTAGTGCTGCTTTAATTATACGTTAATTAATTTTATATGTTGGATTTATACAAGGCTTTACGGCGATAACCTTGGGATATGACATCAAAAGCTTTCTGATTAAGTTACAGCGGAAAACAGATTTCGCGTCATACCAAAAAGAGAACTGATGTGTATTTAATTCAAATCAATCAAATTCCCAGGTGTCGTTAAATGAATGGGATTACTAGAAAGATAATGAAAGTTAATTTCAGTTGGTGAAACCAAAATTGTTTTTAGGAATTATAATTAGTAATGATAAATGATTTAACCACCCGTCCATCAATTTTAAACCCTTAATAACCATAAGCTTACTTATGCAAACATTTTAGGTTTGTGTGGCGTTGTGGGATGTGTTATGCGTTATGCTTCAGTAATACTCCAATTATATCATTCGTACATTCGTTGCAGTTTTTTATCAGTGATCTGGAATTTTGCTCCAGATTCCAGATTCCAGGAAATTCCGAAAAAGTTTAAAAATCAACAATGTTAGATTATTATGCAAAATTCAGGAATGAGCACTTACATAACATGGATTGCAGCTGTGAAAATATTATTTTGAAAAAAAGAATTTCAGCCGGGAAAAATGCGAATCACCGAAAACAGGGCACATTTTCGTGTTTTTACTTTTCACCGAAATATTTGACCACCTTACCTTCAACCGATTTTGACTAAATTAGAGATTTCAATGCAACTTTGCACTGGCTTTCGAATGGTGTTTAATTTACACAATGTATATTGAGACTTATTTTTATTACTGTATGAAGGTGCATAGAAAAACATAAGCGATTTATTACAATTTCGGATCTTCGACATTGAGAAAAAGTCATCATCAGATCAGAGTTAATATACACAAATTCTTTGAATATTCCACATATCCATATTGTACTTAATTTTTTATGATTATTCTACATAAAATATAGTCATTGAAATTAGCATAAATCGAAATACTACACGTGGCGAAACACAAGTATTGTTGAGGATTGAAAAATCTTTCCAAACACCTTGCTATAGAAAGAGCTCTACTTCGGGTGGTAATAAAGTATGAATTACCAAATAAATACTACAAATGAAAATTCTTTTAAAAATGGACTAGGAACATTTGCTCGGCATATATAAAAATAGTGCGTACCTATACACGAAAGCTGTGACTAACTGTCATGCTGGCTGATGGCTGGTGAATCATGACCGGCTTGATAAATACAGTGTACTATTTACACAGTATATTACGATGACTTAAATTGTATAGGATAAACGTGCCATGTGATAAAACTGATTTCATAACTTAAAGCGACAACCTTGTATTTCAGGTACAATGCATTACAAATACATAATCTGTTGCTGTAGACCTGCAGGTCGCCCATACCAGAATAAATGTTTTTTAGCACACGTTGTCACGAGTGATTTGAAACAACTGTTGTTTCTCACATGTGAAAACCTGTAGTTACAGTAACTAAATTAGTAAATTTTGTAAATTGTGCTTACAAGTTTTAAAACACACCTTTTCACATGTAGATTCCAATCTGTTAGAACAGGACATGTTTTACAAGTACTAAAACTATTCTAAACACCTGTGGAAACGATATTAATTAATTATACCATAAATGCTAGATTACCAAATGGTTTTATTGACATCATATGCAATTTTATACACATTAAAAACATCTTAAATACCGCTGTGTTCACATTTATTTTTGGTCGCTGCATTCTGAACGGTCTTGTCGTTTTCCAACAATAGTTCTAAAGTTTTTTTAGTATTGATGGTTACAAAATAGTTACTTTTTTGCTGAGCTGTGAGGTTGCAGTTGTCACAAAAGATGTAATCGTTAGGAGTCTTTCTATCCTGGAAGTCGCAATATATTTCGGTCCCACAATCAGAGCACTGCCAACCAAGCTGAGCTCCCAATTTAGTAAGAAGATTAGATTTCTTTTTCAACAAGTATGCTGATTCTGGTAGTTTCTTCTGTTCGTTGACACTCAGACCAAATGATAAATGAAACAATTGTAAAAGAGAGTCAGTCGCAACATCTGAAAGCGTGTATCTGTGACAAAATGCTTGAACCAATGTAGTGAAATCTAGTACAGTATTTAAGCTGCAATTATCAGGTTTTTCATTATCCAGAATGTCTTTGTTGATATTAATGCCACTACTTTCTCCATTTTCTGTATGTTCACTTTCGTTATCCAATATGCACGTGAACGACTCTTCATCTGAGTCAGCTAAATGATCCTGGTGGAACACTTCTGTGTGAAACTGTCCAAAATCCAAGGGATTTGATTGATTAGGATGGTCAGTTGAGTCCTCGTAACTGATTTCCATACAGTCTTCCTCTTCATTTACTTCAAGGGAGTTTACATTCTTAATAACGTTTTCATTTGTCGCTAAAACAAACAAGAGCTAAAATGACAAAAAAACCTTAAGACTAAAAATGTAGTATCTTTCTTAAAAAAAACCTTCTAAATAGATGTCAAGTCGCTTGGTACTAAGCTTTGAACCGTCTTCAGTTTTTCGTCTATACTTTGTTCTTCTAGGCAGAGCAACTGACGGATCGACAAGCCATTTTTTCCTGGTATCCTAGTGTACAAATGATATAGACATGATGCCAGAATTACCAATCTTTCGCAAAACTCATTAAAATATCTTACCATTTTTGAAATGCAATATTTCCACAGTGGTAGCGAAGATTTTATGCTCAAATTCATGGAAGGGATGCAAATAGTTAGGGAAGGTAGGTAGGTAGTAGGGAAGTAAATTTCGGAAAATTTTGTCCATGAAATATTGTTGCAATAGTAACTGTACTGTAACTTGTTGCCTCTCTGGACAATATTAAACAGTTGTTGACTTTAATTTAAACCAATATGGATGAATCATTTTCACCAACTCATTGATCTGTAGACATTCGCAGTTTCATTCGCTAACGCTAACGTCCTTACTCTAACCAAGAAAGAGTGAAACACTTCCTGAAAAATGTTAGGTTTGGTATATCTAAAAGAATGTTTGGAGGATAAGTCGTCCTTCAGAAGCAAGTTAACAATCGTTCCAATTCAAGGTATTTCAAGTAATGAAGAAGATTCGATTCCAAAAGTTTTTTCAAAGGAAATGGGTAGGTGCAAAATAAAAGGCTTTGATCACCGTCTTGATCCGTTTCAAAAGAAGTGCCGAGTACAAAAAACCGAATACGGACTGCTCTATGTAAATGTGAAATACAGGTGCAATGATAATACTCAACAGTACTCTGGACCGTTATTTGCACTATCATGCAAGTTATCACTATTTATTGCTATCATAGTACTCCGTAATGATTAAAAATTGGCTCAAACTTACCATTGTTCTTTTATTATGCCTTTAGATGTGAAGAAAGATCTTCTGAAGTTCATTGCAGAGGACGGTATTCTTAAAAAATTAAAGTATACTGAAGAAAATGAGTTGCAATTAAGTAAAACAGGTACTTTTACAACTTTATCTTCCATTTCTTCTATTTATTAGAGATAGTCAATAGTTATTTTACAACTTCTTTTTGTTAGGTGGTAAGCAAATCCCAAGTCCTCAACGATCAGCGCTTGTTTGCATTCCAACAGCAAAAAAACCGAAGATTATGTTTAGCAGTCAAGCAGATTTCGATGTCAACAATCTTTCTTTCGATGAAAATGCAGACACTGGAAAAGAATTGGCTGGACCATCGTCAAAGCTAACTACAACTCTGTCGCATCGGGATTCCCAAATTGAAGTCTCTGAACACTTTAAAAAGCTCATAGAAGGTATATTTGAAATCTTTTGTGTAGTATTAACCGATTTTTGAGTCATCTATTGTTATTCATTTTATTTTAAAATGTCTTACAGGTCAAGAGCGGATTCTGAAGCAAAACGAGGATCTTATGGAACGACTGAAAAATGCTGAAAGAACTATAGCTGATATGAAAGTTATGATGGAAGGAAATAAGTATTCTACTGGGCTCTCTAATGTAAGTTTAATCCAAATTTGTGTAACTATTAAAATCTTTGCTATTTTAAATTTGGTTTTTAATAGATTATAGAGCTACGAGATGGTTTTGCTGTTACTCGAACAGCTTATGAAGAAGCATGCCGTCATCGACTTGTGCAAAAAGCAGCGTTGCCTTTATTTGAGTCGTTGTTTACATCCGAAGAGAAGTCAAGGATGCGCATGAAGGCAAAGGAGGGACAAGAAAGTGTCGATTTTGGAAGACTAAATGCAATATACAGTAAGCTTTCCATGTAATGATTTATTGTTTCTTTAGGCCATTTATCACGAATTGTACGTAATAAAATATTTTATGTATCCTAATTTTACTATAGATGATTTTAAGTAATATTTTCTAATCGTTTGGCTTTTTTAATTTCAGAAACTGTAGCAGCTCTTCCAAACATTAATAGGTTAGCTCATAGCGATCCCAACAATTTAAGTGAGGCTGAACAACGACTTGTACGGCAGGAGATTGGAAGCCTCTTAAATCAGAAACGTCAAAGGGAAAAGAAAAGAGAAAACGCAGAGAGCTTGGTGTCTGTTTCCGGAGAATACGATGAAAATAAATAGGGCTGGTATTACAAAGTGAAAGATATGTTGTTTTGTGTTTATAAGTTTTATTGGATTATTTGTATACTAGATGATAGATGATCCCTAATTAATATTATATTATTGTATTATCCATGCTTTAATGTATGTTTCAGTGGCTTACTTTCTATAAATAAATGGTTTTTATTGAAAAGTGGTTGAGAAATGTAAATGTTTCATTTGATCTTTTCATTAACCATAATTTTACTAAAAATAACATGTTTTCATATGTTTATAAGCGTGAATTAATCCTATAGCCATTTATCGCTATTTCACAAGTGTTCACAAGTTTTAAAACACGTGTTTAATAACACAAAATTTGGGCCATAAACACACTTTTTAACAAGTACTATAAAACATGTAGATTACTGTTGCCATGCACATGTGTTTGCCCTCTCAGATTCTGGTATGGGCGGTGAGCGGACACAGTTGGTGACAGTACACATTCGTTATTTAAATAATAATAACTTGGCTTACATTATAGCTGGTGATATATAATGTAGTACAAAAATCAGAATGCAGAATTAGAATTAGAATGCATTTCTTCACCAAATTTCATCTCTGTAGCTTGTACACGAAAAAAGTTTTAAATAATAAAATTATATATTCTTGAATTTATTTGCCAATAATTTTTGTCGTGTATGAGCTATGGGGATTCAATTTGGTGAAGACATGCATTATATAAATACTGATTTTTTTACGAAATTTTATGCTATCAGCTATAATGGAAGCCAAGTTATTAGCATTTAAATAACAAATGTGTACTGTCACCAACTGTCTGCTCACCGAAGCGGCCACCTATGCTACATCCAGCCTTCATTTAATTTGATTTATATCAATCTTTTTAAATATTGCTTATGATTCGGCGTATGCCAAGTCATAATGTTATTGACAGGAAATGGTTATTTTCCCCAATGCGTATCTTCATGTGCAAATATAGATTGCATTGCTTACCGAACAATGGTATCTTTTATGTAACACGGCTAGTATTTACGTGCACCATTACAGTACAGCACTGCAAAACTCAAAACTGTTGTTATGCCATATTCAATTGCATTCAATCACAGAGTGTGGTGGGCGCTGTTTCTGAAACTTTTTGGGACTCTCCAAAATATTGAGAATTTTCATTTAGTAAGGACTTCAAACAAATAAAAGTTAGAACACTCACTCATCTCTTGCACAACCCAAAAATAAACATCTGCCTAAAACTTCCCAATAAAAATACAATTCCAAAACACAAAGTTTCCTAAGATTCTTTACAGAATTCCCAAGTTGACGTTGCCGATTAAAAGTGCAGGTCGGTAAACATTGCAATACTTGCCCTTAATAATATAATTAACCTACACAGGTTGCACAACTGAATCATTAATAATACATCTCAAAGTTGAGCACAAAATCACGTTTATCAGGTACGTTACCTATGCTTCAGTTAATATCTATTTCAATTAGCAGAACATTTTTTTAATCTCCACAATTTGCGTACACTTAATTGTTATTTTTTCATTTACAGGATAGCTCACTTCTGAATATACTGAAGATGGGGGAAAATCAAGTTGAGTCTTTGCTGAAAAATATTTCTCTGGAGAATAATCGCACTGATCTCCAAAATGGTGTTTTTGGGAATTCCATTGTAAGATAAAGACAGCAATATTTTAAATAATTTTGCTTTACGTTTAAAAAATTTACATATGTGATTAATCAAGCCTCTGCCAGCTATGTGAAAAATATTTAATATGCCATTCGGGATGTCATACTTTGTTGCCACACTTATCTAGAGCTTTCTAACATATGAAAAATTACAATATTCAATTTAACTGTTTTATTGTTTAAAAAATATTTTTGAATATTGTTCTTTTATAAAAGAAATTTATAATGAAATGCTTGACAATTTCCCAAATTAAATATCCGACCTCAATAATTGAATATGGTTGACAACTCAAATTATAATCATCTTATTTTCTTCCAGATCTTTAAAAAGCTTGCGACATATCTGCATTTAAGCGACTTAAAGTGTCTCCGTATGACAAGCCACTTACTTTGCAACCAAGTCAGTAGCGATCCAATTTTTAAAAACAAAGTGTTTGTTCGACTTTCCAGTAACATATTAAAAGATGACGGCTTTCAAAACTTTCATGAACAATATCCGAAGTGGAACAGCTTTTCTGTAGAACTCTCTCCGACCAAAGAGACAACAGAAGAAAATTCAATAGATTCATGCTATTTAGCATCTTTAGGAGAAGATTTAAAGCACTTAAAGCTTTGTTGGAAACAAGGATCAATATTTGCACTCAATTGTAAAGTTGAGACCTCCTTAGTTTTTAGTGTGCTACATAAGGCAACCAATTTAAGAAAACTGGAACTGGAAATTTTTTTATTGGCCGATTTAAAATTTTCTTCTGAAAATTCAGAAATTCTCGAATCGCTGAAAAACATCTCGGATTTCACAATTTTCTATGATAAATCGTCATGGTACAATGTGGCAACCCGTTTAGATTGCATTGCTGAGCGAATGAAGTTTTACGAAGCCGCCCTCGGTCAACTGACAAGCTTTAGACTTCGAAAGTTACCGATTTCCATTGTTGATCACATTCCGTTATTTTCAATATTTACAATTGTAAAAAATAACTGCTCCACATTAAAGTCACTGTCGACACTTTGTTGTGGACCCCTTAACAGAGCAACCGGCATGCTTGACATCACTTGTCCGATGTTGAAACAATTAAGCTTACAAAGTACTAACCAGTGGGAAAATATGTTCATTAAATCATTTTTAAACAAGCAACCTCCTTTGGAAGAAATTGAAATATTTAGTAAGGACAACATTGATACCGAAATACTTTCAACAATTGAGCAAAAGCATTCTAAGAGTTTAAAGACCCTTCACATTAAAGCAAAAGGAATGATAGTTTTGAGTGCAGAAGGACAAGTAGTTTCATCACCATTCCAATTTTTGAAATCTACTGAGCTATTGGACTTTGCTCTTGTCATTCCAACAGGACCACAGTACAATAGATTATTTGGAAATGAAAATTGTGAAAAAATTTTAGAATGCCTACCATCTAGCATTCAAAAACTGAAAATGAGAGGTGCCAGTTTTTACTCTGGTACTGCGAATCTGGGGAACTGTCTTTGTAGTTTCAGTCAGTTGACAAACTTGACTTTAATAGATTCAGACTACTATTACGGCTTAGGTGCAGATGATGATTGGAAACTCATTGGTAAAAGTGAAATTGATGGCAAGGTCCCGTTTCCCAATATCAACACTTTGGAACTTTTCAACCGCTTTAAGTTTTCAGGAGAAAATTTGAAGGATTTACTGTTGTTTAAAGGTGTGTGATTTTGGGTTTATAAAATAAAAATATTAATAATATTAAAAACAGTTAACTATCTGTGTGAATGTAGGATTACGAAAATTGAGAATGAGTTGCTCTAACTTGACGGATAACGACGTTAGGACTTTAAAATTCAATGAGTTGCAAAGTCTAGATATTTCTGGAAATTCGGTAAGTTATTTTCATAATATAATTCCCATCAAAAACTTTACCCGGTATATTTCACTTTCTCTGACAGCACTGTCTACGGAAATAAACGACCGGTGCATGGACGCACAACCTCAAAGACCGATCTATGCGTGTACGAACTGCCGGTCCTTAGCACCGCGGACAATAGTCAATGTGTTACATATGTCCTGCATATCGAATCTAAGGAGCAATTATTTATTAATCATATTGAATTCTTATAAAACAATTTTACCCCTGGTCAAATTTGTTGGAAAGTAGAAAAGTTAAAAAAAACATAAGGAACAAATTATTACCCGTATTGAATGCCATTTTCTGACTATAAACAAATGTAATCCCCGATGAACTTTTTATTAGCATTCAACATAAGTATTAAATTGTCACTTATGCTATTCGATATGCAGTGCACATGTAACACAATAGTTAATAATTATTATCCGTGATATCAAGAACCGCTCTTTGAGATTGCCCAGCCAGAGACCGGTTTTTGAGATTGTCCAGCCAGAGACCGCTCTTTGAGATTGCCCAGCCAGTGACCGGTCTTTGAGATTGCCCAGCCAGAGACCGGTCTTTGAGCTTTGCAGTTCTCAGGGTAGGTAACATATACATTGTACTGCCATCAAAAGCCTGATTTGAAAACATTGAAACCAAAAATTTGTTGGGAATGTAATTCAAACAATTTTTGAAAATTACATGTGCAAAAATGCGAATTGTTGCCGAGCAATGGGATTTTTTTATTTAAATATATTTTGTAGGATTATGTTGTAAAATTTTCACATGCGGATTTCCCTATACGAGTTACTTTTTTTAAAACTTTCATAATCATATTTTAAAGGTTGAAATTTTCATAATCAATTTTTAAAGGTTGAAATTTTCAAGGAAGTTCAATACCAGTTAGTTATTATTATGGTTCATTCAGCCATTTATTATGAAGTATCAAAAAAGCTTTCTGTCCCAATGTGGGCTACGTACGGTAGTGGAAATATATTCTCAAGTAAACTAATTTTGTAGCCGGAAAAAGTCTGAGTGAGAATGAAACAAAAGCTAAAAAATGTGAGTGCTGATCTACCTTCCTTGTTTAGGAAGACGCATAAGTTGGGAGATATTTGTGTTAGCTGAGACTTTTAAACTATTGTAATTATTTCAGTTGTCCCAGGAAGCTATACAACAAATGGTAACCCAGAATCCTAGCCTAGAAGTTTTGAGGTGTTCACAGAGGGGAATATTAAGGGAAGGACGATTAAAATACATCGAAGTTCATGCAAGTTTTAAAAATTATTACAGTGATTGCATATATTTTTAGCTAAAGACATTTTTCATTTAACGGTGTTGCAATTCCATTAATGGTTAATAATAATCGTTTGTGTAGGACCCAACATCCGACTCCGATTCAGATGCAGAAAGTATTAGTCCCGAAGAGGACTGGGATGAATATGGGAACAATAATATTGATAATGACCAATATTACCCAGAGTATTACGAGTACGATTGGGAGAACGACAGTGACTATTACTATGACTCCCCTTCAGATTAGCACTGATGTCCCAGAAACTAATATTAGTGCCTGAATTCTTTAGGAAATAGAAATCAAATACAAAGTAACATATCCAAACAAAATGTCTAAGAGATTAAAAATTATTAGTCTTGTAGTTAAAACAAAACATTCAAAGTAGGCTCTTTTTCACATTTTGAAAAATTGAACCAAACTAAGTCAAATGAACAATGTTGGTCTAATAGCACTATTGCTATACACTTGGCTCAAATTTCTGAACAATGTTGAATGTTTAGTTTTGCCTACCAGACTGAGTGTTTTTGTTTTGGTTATCAGTTTCGTAGGTAATTATCTTGACATATTCCATAGGAAAGAACATGTAAAGAAAGTAGTGGAAGAATAAAATGTAGCATTTTTAAGAACATCGTTTACTGTAGCAATCAAGGCTAGTGTTACCAAGGCCATTCTCCTATAAGTTCCTATGATGTCAAGCAAAAACTTTTAATTCTATTTTTTTGTTTTGGAGGTAAAGGGAGATGCACCTTCACAACATTACAATCGATAGTCATGGAAACATAAAGATATCCCCCTAATATATCACGAAAAATTATTAGCCAAGCAAATAACTTCGAGACTGATAGTATAGTGTATCACATATCAGGCATCCTTTTCACTAGTTTCAATTAATGTTCTGATGATATTCCATGAAATACTGTTTAGGTCATTTTTACATTCTTGTAGAGGTGCTGCTTTAAGTTTCTTCATCCCAATTATATCAGTAATTTTATTTTTTAATTTTAGTAGAGTAGAAATCGTAGACTAAATTGTTATCTTCCCATCTCCAGGACTTCCGTACACTAATGTCATGAGTAAGTCAAAATGCTAAATTTTTCACAAATTACAAGTGTACCGACAATTAAAGCTGAAGAGAATATGCATTTACCCAAGAAGAGTGGAAGAAAAGTACAACAGGATCAAAGTAAACATAAATTATTCATTAAACCAATGCACTTAATGAAGTAGCACATTTAACACCGTCCTCGGTTAACAAGCGGTCGTACAGGCGGACGTCGGGTGCAGAAAGTTCAGGGAATAAAAAAGGTACTTTTTTGCTTTTTGCTTTTTTACCTTTTTTATAAAAAAGGTAGCAAGCAAAATTTAAAAAAGGACTCCTTTTTGCTTTTTTGCTTTTTTCTACCAATGCATTGGCTCTTGAATTTTATGTGTGGAAATAGTATTCTACAACAACTGCAATCAAAACAAAGCCAAAAACTTTATATTTACTGTATATTAACTGTCAATTACTTACAACAATACTAAACGTGGCTAGTTTATGGAAAAAATACCCATTATGTCACATTGGAAACTACAGAACGTAAAATTGGAGACGTCATTGACATCATCTCAAATATTACGAGTTTGGTAAGAAAGATTATTAAATGTAACATGTTAAAAATCATGTTACTTCCTGCAATATCGAATGGAGTTGAGAGATGGTTTTCAAAACTGGGAAACATGTGCCAATAATGAGAGATTTGCAAAACCGTGATGTATAGTACTGAGAAAGCTGGAAAACTTTGCATGACTAACGGGAACCTTCACAAACCAAATGCTGCAGAATTTGGAATTAATGTTGACACAATGTAGTCTTTCATGTTTCTCTTTCGATTTTTTAAGATATATTTTGAAATAAAATTTAGGAAAATAGAAATGTGAAATGTTGAATTTTAAGCAATTAGAGGTATAACATTTACACTTCAAGACTTCAACTGTTTTGTGACAGTAAATTGAATAGAATATCCGTATCTAAAGTTCTGAGAGTTTGCCTAATATAACTTATTTCAGTCACTGATAATATTTGGGAAATATTTGCTACTAATTTCAATTCCATTTTGCTATCAGTAATAGCTTTATTATATTAAAAAAGCAAAAAGGTAAAAAAGCAAAAAAGCACTGCTTTTTTAAAAAAGCAGTACTTTTTTGCTTTTTTCTAAAAAAGGTATTGCTTTTTTATTCCCTGAGAAAGTTCCCCTTAAATAGGTGCTGAAAAATCACCTCAATTGGGTGCTGAAAATGCACCTCAATTTGGTGCTCCTGCATACACAACCCTTTTAATATTACATGGAAATGGAACTGTAGGCTCTGTACTATTCAATTTTTTTAGTAGTTGTCATTGATCAATCACACCCATTTCGCCGGGGACTTTCCTGAAGACCCAAAGAGCATACACAAAAAGTTCTAGCGAATTATATTAAACCATTCATGAGTTATAGAACCAACAGACAGTCGGACTGACAGATTGTTCAGGGCATTCTTATAAAGTAGTTTCCGCTACTTAATAAACACTATTCCGTTCACACAATGTAAGTTAGGAAATACTCATTGATATTCTTATTTATTAATATATGAAAACTAACGCATTTAGTCCCTATGTTGAACTAGTAGATATTATATTACTTCAATATAATGTACAGGCGCCGATATTATCAAAAGCCTTACATTTCTGGGTAAGCGAATGGACACAAAGAAGAAATCCTTATTTATTGGGTTGCGAAATGGTTTAGGCCCAGAAATTACAATTTAATAAAAACCCGAGTAAAACCGCAATGAGAACAAGCATACAAAACAAAATATTTGGAGGCAATTGTTTAACTCGTAGCATTTGCCGAATACATAAATATGTTTTAAAAAGGAAAGGTGGCGGTAGATCTATTTGACGTTTATTGTCGCTTATTGTTTTCATTGTTTCTGCTACCAACTTAATACAATTCATGTCTGCACCGTAGTGGAGAAAGTCTTGTTGTCTTATACTGCTTTTAATGGTTTCCAATAATTCGAAAATCTTTGAGTTCTCAAATGTCCCCCCCTCGATTGTATATTTTTCCATCCTCTTCCTTAAGTCATTTAAAGGGTCGACTTCATTTAACTTAATTATGCATTTATCCAAACCTTCCGTAAACAATTCCGCTGTAAACAGTAATCTTTGTCCTCTTTCTATATTACTCTTATAACTAATGGAAGGGAGTATGTTTATTTGATTTCTGTGTGCTCAATTTTTCTGTGCACCCGAATACTCACTGGCGTAGAGCAGAATGGCCGCACGGCCGCAGACTTTTAAAAATTCTTCTTTTAACAATTCTCTTCTTCTGCATTGATAAAAATTGAAAGCTAGATTCGTTTCTGCGAATCTTTGATTTGCTTTGCGGGCCAGATTAAGTGAACGCTCATTGGGACTGATTGGCTTGTATTCAATAATCAGAAGATGATGACTGTGACCGAGAACAGTTTTTGTTTGTTTTGCAATTGCAATGCAACCGTATTCCTTGCCAATCAATATTTCTGTTTTCCCTTTAATGACATCTACAACAGGAACTACATTTTCATGTGCGAATTTTCGAGAGAATATAAGTTTACAGTTATTCACAAGCAGGTACACGAAATTGCTTTCGGGAATTTCGAATAATTCGCATTTGTAATCGCCTTTCAATTTTTCAATCCAGGAATGAGAAATAAAGTTTCCCGAAATGTCCAATACTTCAAGTGTCTTTAATTCTTCACTTGTTAATATTTCAATAAACTTGGTAAAGTAGGCCTCAGTGAAGGAAATGTAGTTTTGGTTGAGAAATAAATATTTGAGTTTTGAGTTTGGAATACTGGAAATTTCCACTAGGAAATTAATTAATCCCTTCCAAGTTATCTTATTATCCGAAAGAATTAATGTGTGTACATTGCTTCCAAGAAAGAAATCTAAATATTTATCTGAGAAAAAATATACGAAAATATTTTCATCAGTTATTTTAGATTCACTGAAATCCAAATGACTGAACGAGAGTAGAATGTTCTTCAAAGGGGTATTTAATGTAAAATTCTCGTTGGCCACTGCGTGCATCAATTCAAGTATTAAAATGGAGTATATCTTTACAAGTGTTTAAATGTAAAGTTAGTTTTTCTGTTTGAGTAACATTTGTGATCTTTTTTACTTTTGCACAGAGTTTCTCCAAGTTTTCCAAATTCGCTTTTCTTGTAAACTTCTTGAAATCCTTGTGCACATTCAAACGAATATTTCGACAGCATCGATCGACACCAAGAGGAGCTATGCAGTTTTCAAAATACTCGGTAGGAATTTTGTGACGAGTGCTAGATGTTCCGTAGTGTACAGAACCATTGGAAACATAAAGGGCAACCATGTCCCACTTTTCATAAATTATGTCACAAATTAAATGAAAAAGCTGTTTGAAATTCTCGGAAGTCATTTTCTCAATAAGTGATTCCACCTCAACTAGAATCCATTCTTTTAATCCAGCATAAATGTAGTATCCCCAATCCGCATCATGTATATTTTTGCATAGCAGTTCCAAACCATTTATCGCCAGTGTCTCAAAATCACGATTTGATAAACCAATAAAATAAAGTGTTTTCCCTTCTGGCCATTCTAACTCTTGCGCCATTTAGCGATATTTTCTGGTCGTCGTCGATTCCAAAACCGCAATTTGCTACCATGTAGCATTTTTCTATTTGATTCTGTTTATTTTTGTCTTCCAGGGAAACTACAGATTTCCAATAATAATCCTTGCAAACTTGTATTTGTGAAATATAATCTCCTATACTGGTCATATAATTTTTCAGAATTGTTTCAACGTCAAATGCTTCTGAAATGAATCGGATTTTCAAATCTTCGGGACAGTCAACAAGCTCCGGCAAAGTTTTCTTTGCAAGAATAGATTTTACTAAGGAAATATCCGCCCCCGACTGTAAATTGCGAAGGAATCCTCTAACAGACTCGAATCTCAAATGGTTAAGCAGTACATAAATTATATCCTCCGCAAATAAGTTGTTACTATTAGTCGATATAAATTTTTCTATTTGGTTTTCGTTGAACCGTCTTTTAGAAACCAGAGATAGTATGGAATGATATCTGCCACGATTTTTAATTTTGTATCTATTAAAAGCTTCCTTAGAAAGTGGAGAATTAAATTTGCTCTGCTCTAATTCTAACACATGAGAATTAGAAATGTACCAATCTTTCAATGTTTCCTCCTCTTCTTTTGCTAGGAAACCACATTCACTTAATTCACAAAGTATAACCATCAGCTCAGAAGTTTGTAATGGTAGTCTTTGAATGTAATTGCAGATGCATTCAGATTCATTTTTAGGAATGTCTTTACCGTGGTACAATTTTAACAGCGTTACAACTGATTCGTGTTTCACTTTACTTTCAATATTCTGCGCTGATAGAAAAATCAACTTTTTTCTGATTTCTTCATTGTTCATCTTAAAAACCGAAATCCATTGAAAAAGGTTTTCATAAAACTCAAAGTCACTATTTGTATTTAAATTCTCTCCCAATGTTGCATTTAAGTATTCATATAATTTTCCAAACAATCCATCAGTATATCGCAAAAACTTTAGGCCATCTATAAATGCTTGTACTTTGTTTCTGTTTACAGGAGGTTTTGATTTTGACGAAAAATTGTTGATTACTTCTCCATTGAAGGTTGGTTTTACAATTCTGTAGCTTGCTTCGATTAACTTCTCTATTAAATGACTAGGACTTCTGATTTCGGGTACGAAGCATTGACAAACTTTTAGCAATAAATAATTATCATTTATAAAATCATTTTCCAAACTGCGGCACATTTCTATTTTTGTTTCTTGCAGACTTAGTTTAGTGAGTATAATATCTGTCTTCATTTTTGTTTGGAGGAACACAAAGTGATCATACATATACCTTTTATCATAGCTTTTCTCCAAAGCCTCACTAAGCCAATAAATCAAACGTTTGCTCTCTTCACAATGAGATAACTGTCTGCAAAGCAAACCAAATTTGGTCAGATCTGGTTCATTCATTATTTTTATGTATTGTATAAGCTCTGGTGGAAAACGCGGGACTCTAAATTTAATGTTACCGTAAATTAAATCTGAAAGGATGTCTTTTCTTTCTTTTATTATTAATTCGATAAGTTGAAGCGGTAGTTTTGAAAATTTGTGTAAATTGACAGTGGGCCTTTGGCAAATAAATTGAAATATTTCTTTGTAAATTTCGTTGGATCTTTTAGATTCCAAATTGCTACATTCAGTTAGACATCTACATAGCAGAGGGTAATGGTAATAACCTAGCAAATCAAATGGATCAGTCTCCAGACAATCAAAGAAAAAAGTTAAATGCGGAATACTCATTTTTTTCATTTTTCCACTTTTATATTTTTTGTCAAAAATTCCCGAAGTGAATTGGAGAACGAGACTCAGTCTGGGATTGTATTTGTGAGAAGCCACAAACTCTTTTAAAAAACTGGAATATTCCTCAGCACGATTGACAATATCTAAAGCAGCAAAATATTCACAAATTGTTAGATGAACGAATTCAAATCTGTACCATTCTTCAATTCCATCGTCACCTGAACTTTTGTTAACAAATGGGGCCTTATTTAAGGAATCCCACATATTTTTTGGCAACCTAAAATCTTCAGTACTAAAATCTAAAATTCCATCGTCCACCCATTTCCTTCCCAATCTGCAGAGACTCTGATGTAACACATTGCGTAACTCTTCTGTGTATTCATTACCAGTTCTTTCTTGAAAACTTTCCCAAAGCTTCCTGAAGAGAATTTCATAAAGTTGTGTCATTGTAAGGGGCTTCTTTAAATTTTCAATGTATTTCCAGCAAAATAAAAATATATCCAGTAGAATTGGAATTGAAGTGAGGTCATTTACCACAGTTGTCGCCATATAATTGGTTACGTTGGAAAATTGATCCGAAGAATTGGTTTCAGTCAGGATTTTTTGAGTGTATCGCCGAATATTTTCCATGTTGAATCCCGTAACTTCAAATACCTGGCTGAATCCTTTAAGTCCCTTTACATTTACATATGCGAAGGGCCTAGTAGTTAATATTACGTTATCTTTGCCATAGAATATATTCACTACATCTTTAAACCACCAATATTTTTCGTCGTACAGTAGATAGTGAATTTCATCCCAGCCGTCCAGGATATATAAAATATTTTTATTTTCATCACAAATCAGTGACCTCCAAAATGCTTCACTTTTTATGCGAAATAGCATTTGGATCACATTCGGAGAAATAAAATTCGGTTCCTTAGTACTTTCTTCCATAAATTTCATACAGTGTGGTTGTTTTAAATTTCTTAGTGGGATCCAAATTATATCTGTAAAAATATCTTTTCCAGTTCCATTAACATAGAAATCGTACACTAGTCGTTTGCAAATTGTTGTTTTCCCAGTCCCAGGACTTCCGTACACTAAAGTTCGTTTGTTGTGACTGGTAAGAATATCTTTTGGTTCTATTGTAATTAATTTGTCTCTTTTAATTCGTCGTCCGATAAGTTGGTCATCTCTCCGATTAAAATTTACATTACATGTGTTTTCACTTTTGTCTCCTTTATCATTTTTCACGTCTTCACCGATATCAATGCCTTCCAAATTGACATAGAATTCTTCAATCCGCAATTCAACCTTGGTGTTTACACTTTTGATTGTGCATTTCTCTTTGTAATAACATTCCCACAAATTTTCGTCTGATACAAAATCATCAGTCATTTCCCTGAATATTTTCCTATAATGAAAATCTCAGTAATTAATGCATTATGAAGCAATCGACAGTTGATGAATGATTCCATCTTTAAATTTTATAGGGGTTAAACCAAAAAAGTAAAATACCAAACTTACAATATGTCGTTGAGATCTGCTAATTGACGATTTTTGTGTATTTGAAGCAAAAAATTGATCCATTGAGTGTCACACAGTATTTGATACATAAATTTAATAAATAAGTAATATTTTGTTATATTTTATCATTCTAGCTTTTTTCAATATTTTTTTAATTTTTACAATATCTTTCTAACCCGCTGTTTATATTTCCCCATATTACGAAACAATATGATGAATGTAAAAAATCAGAAAATGTATTAGATGTAGCATACACTGTTACATCTTACATGTGTGCACTTAAATAACACTGGTTCACAAAATAATTTTAAAAATGTCACCTTGTTTGACGACAATACCAAAACACCAGGCAAATTAAGCTGACTTTTAACAATACGAGTTTAATGACATTAGTGTGACTTATCAAAACTCTTATTCCTACGGTTATAGCTCGCAGCTAATAACTTTTGATGTCGAGTATATGTCGCAGTCTTTGGGAGAAGCAGTATTGTACTAACTTTCTTTCTATTGTACTTAGCACTTTGAAATGTGAAACATAAATCAGTGTTGATGCAATAAATATTTTCAGCACATTTCATCGCGTTAACAGTTACAGAAAAAATGTTATTTGTGTTTAAGTTCAACAAGTAGTTAATAAAATGAACTATTTTTGAAGTTATGAGCACAAATAACGTTTTTCTTGTAACAGCTACAGGGATGCAATTTACCTGAAAGCATTTATCACGTAAACATTAATTGATATGCCAAATATCAGACTGCTAAGTAAAATAGAAAGAAAATTATTAACATTTAAATATACGCCGCGTCCTCTCAAAGACTGCGCTCTCTCAAAGACTGCAACATATACATCATTTCGTTATTTTCTTCCACTCAGAACGGGTGCGATGTGAATATACTTTTAATGAGCTTCTCCCTGTTGTATAATCGGAGTAGATAAATAGCTTACAAAAGGTTATTGTAACTAATACTTATCATTCGCGCATTGTCTTCTTTCTCAGTCTTAAAGCTATCAGTACCTGAAAGAAATAATAAATAACTACCCAAAGTGATAGATATTCTGATGTAAGTCTTATTGTGAGGAACTCAGTAGGTATTACTAGTAGGCAAACGTTTTCTACGGTACAGACTGTTGATAAAAGTTTTGATTGTCTGTGACTCGTCGATGGCAGTTTAGTTTAAAAATAACCGATTGTGTCATTAATAAATTGTCCATAACATGTATTCATGTTTGTACTTAGCATATCGATCAGGAATTTTATTGATTTACCATAGGACATACTTAATCATAGTACAACAACGCCAACATCCAATAATCTTCCATTTACCACCACGAATAATGTAGAATAACGGCCAATGACTTTAATGATAATTCAATTTGAAATCCAATAAGGAAATTATTTTACGCTAATTATTTAATTTTCTGAATGACTTACCAGCTAACTCTTTCTGATCTATCTAACCCCTCTTTCAAAATATAAATATTCACATTTTTAATTTTGCCATTCATTTTTTCCTATCTAATAAGCTCAATCGCATAAGGAGGCAAATTGAGATTGCAAAACAGAAGAAATTCGCCGAATGCTCTTACCCGTATATATAACTCTACCACTAATCCTAACCTTCAATCCTAATTCTGTTTGGATTATTTAAGGAATGGCATTTTACAGGATCTCTATAGTAAATATTCGAAAAATTCTTTCTCACTGCTTTGACAGGACAGTGTTTACAGATTTACTTTATATATGTATTTCATTGTCTATATGGACAATTCAATATTTATTTGTGCAATTCAATATTTATATGGGCAATTCAATATATATATGGGCAATTCAATATTTATATGTGCAGTTCAATATTTACTTGTTTCTTTGTTTGCATTTATATGTGAAGTGCAATAATAAATTTGTTACGAGTAATATAACCCACTACTATTTATTAGTCTCGCTTCACACGAGAATTATGGTTCAAATAAAAGTAAGACAATTTTCGTAAAATGAGATTTAGGATTAAATGAAGTAAACGCAATTAAGTCGAAGACTGAATCCAAGCACAAATGGAGACAATACTTGTTCTATTTTACATTTAATCTAATGATGTGAAATTGTTAATAATTAAAATGTATAATTATAAAGTATTTAGATATATGTACATATATAATTTGATAAACATTCGCAATATTAGGTGTAAATACATGATGGTATTTATGCATAAATTAATCAAATGGAAATACAAGGAAATTCGTGGAAATGTACAACTGTGGTTAATTCAAGGTAAATGTGGTTTAGGCATTCTATTTACAATTTCGGAATGGCAATTATTCAGTTATATATCAGTTTTATTATTAGGTGATATTCAAATATTACATTTCACTAATAATTATAAACATCTGAACAATAGGCATTGGTATAGTATAAAATGTTTATAATAGTAGTAGTAATATAATGTAATATAATATAATAGTAGTAAGAGTAGTAACAGTAGTATAAAACTCAATTTCTTTTTCGTTGATAAAATCTTTAGTTCCATCTAAATTCCATTCTCGGCCAACAACTCTGTTTCCACTATGATCAATTGTTTTAGTGACTGTCTCAATTCTTGTTTCCTCAACGTTTTTAACAAACTTTTCCTGAATAGGACCGATTTCTTCTTTTTCGTAACAAATTTCAGGAACGGCGATATTACGAATGGTGAACTGAGGGAGTCCCATCCACTGCTGAACCAAACTCTTGATTACCACTTCAGTTGGGTCGACAGGAATGTGACAGACATTTACATCTGGATTTCCAGTCAGTTTTTTTATGTGTTCAATATCCTGATCGTTTTCTACTTGATTTTTTCCGCAGAACTTGTTGTTCACTATTATTAAATTTTTGTGATACTCCTTAGGAACTGTTTTGGCAATTCTGTCGTACCAGATTTTGGTAGGCGGGTGAAACCGACTGGAAAATACAAAGAGGATGGCAGAAATGCTAGAACAAGTTTCCATGGCCTTCCATACTTGGCAAACGTTGATTCTGTCCAATTCCTGACCATTTGTGTCATAAAATCCAGGTGTATCGATGACTGCAGAAATTCTATTTTCATCTAGTTCTATGCTTCCCATTTGAATTCTACTCGTCTCCGAAACTGACATTGATGATGTCCTGAATTTATCGTTGCTATTGTACGACTCAAAAATTCGGTTGCAAATGTACGATTTCCCTTCTCCAGAACAGCCAACTACAATTATTCCCATTTTTCTTCTGAAATCACCTACAAGTCAACTGGAAGAGAGAAATGAAAGCAAAAACAATTATTTATAGTATATCGTACAGTCTCGATTTAAGAGATGCTACGTTTAAAATTTAACTGTAGTCAACGAAAAAATTTCTTACTTGATTATTAGTTCCTAAGTATTCCCAAATAGGTATTATGAAGAAGTTTCCTCGACAAATGTTTCGTTGTAAGATCTGATCACTGGTTTGCAACAAATAAAAGCGTGAAAACTATTTAGATATCTGTCTCTTTTTACTGTGCTGCTTGATGTTATTCTGCTAGTCAATGGCTATGATATGAATGAAATTAATGATATTATCACATCCTGTACTTCAAATTGCCAAATAGACCGCTCTAAATGTAAAACACAGATTAACATGATTCAAGATAAATAATACTCAAAGTTTAATGTTTTATTGTATGACGAAGCTTTTTAAAATGTTGTCTTACCTTATCATAAAAACATAATACTTCTCAACTCATCCAACTCTTCAACTAGTTTGACGCAACGAATAACTAAATTACAGACACTCAAATGTTTGTTGCCCAAACTTACAAACAAATATTTACCATGGCATACCATAAATAAAGCGCATTGAGGTTATCAGGCGTTACCGAAAATGGCATTTCACTATAATAATTTAGAGTTCAAGCAAAGATATAGATGTAGTATTAACATGAGATAAACTAATTAGGGATGTCGCTTTGTGCATTGAAATAAACCACAAAGTATGCTTTACTTTACGTTTTGGTTTATTTTACTCTACATTGAGTACGTTGTCACGGAACGCTGGGCTTTTATTGAAAATTACAGCAATAAAATGCAATAAAATATTTAGCGAAGTAAATTGTTGGTTTACCTTTGTACTCTTAATTATCAAAAAATTACTTCCCCGGTGTTCCTCTACAGCGGTTTTGGCCATTAGGTTCATAAAAGCACATGTAATCCATGGTCACAATTTTGAGTATTGTAATTTGAAAAGCTTTGGAGTGTGGAAAAGGGAATAAAAAACAGCTTTTATTGCTTTTTTTGCAAAAAAGCAAGCAATCATATTCTAAAAAAAGTAAAGTAAAGTTTTATTCATTGATATAGCCGTAGCTTTTACAATTCATACACAAACACTTGGTTTGTACCAAATTACAAAGTATATAATAATTAGTAGTATTGCTTGTTCTTTTCTGCAGAAGTAGTATGTGTTGTAGTGTAGTCACCCAGGCCGCTCACCCGGCATGGAATAATCAAACGAGATTTTAGACCATGTAGTCGTGCAAGGACGTACCCCGAGCCAACACTTCTCCACACTCTCCAACCGCAGATTTGTATACGGTCTGATGGTGATAGTCAGATCAGGCCAGAGTTATCTATTCACGAAGACACCGATAAGGGTCTATACCGTCCTTGTACTATCCACAGATGTTCATAAGCTTCTTTTTCTGTTCTTTTGTATACCCAAGATATCCGTATGTGGACATTGCTTGGTAGGTGAGGACTTATTTGCAGGTAGTTGGATTTGAACCAACCATTGCTGCAAGAAACCGATTGAGAGTCGAGCTCTCATGACACTAAGCCACTTTGCCTCCCTCGCAATTATATTCTATAAAGCAATGCTTTTTGCTTTTTAGCGAGCCAGAGGCTCACTTATGGAACCGTGTTGTCTGTCCGTACGTATGTACGTACGTATGTAAACACCATAACTCTTGAAGGCATTGACAGATTTGGATAAAACCTCGGATTTGGACTCATCTCGACCTAGTTAGGAACCCTATTTAAAATGGGCGTGGTCACCCCACCCCTTTCGGAGATAACGCGCGCTCACTTTATAAGCAATAAGATATGAAAATGGGGTTTGGGGTAGTGAAATATCTTATACCGCTTCTAGTATATTGTTAGAGGGATAGTAAAAAATATTTTACACCGCTTCCACTTAATATTGAATAAGATACTCAAATAGGGCTTTTAGGTGTAAAATATGGTTTTTGGGTGTGACCACTTTTGAGAAGCGGTATACACACTTTTTGGGTGTTTTTTATGATATGAAGCGGTAAGATAACTTTTTGGGTGTTTCCCACTTTATGAAGCGGTAAGCTAACTTTTTGGGTGTTTCCCACTTTATGAAGCGGTAAGCTAACTATTTAGGTGTTTCCCAATTTATGAAGCGGTAAGCTAACTTTTTGGGTATTTCCCACTTTACGAAGCGGTAAGCTAACTTTTTGGGTGTTTCTCACTTTATGAAGCAGTAAGCTAACTTTTTGGGTGTTTCCCACTTTATGAAGCGGTAAGCTATCTTTTTGGGTGTTTCCCTATTGGTAAGCTAACTTTTTGGGTGTTTCCCACTTTATGAAGCGGTAAGCTAACTTTTTGGGTGTTTCCCACTTTATGAAGCGGTAAGCTTACTTTTTGGGTGTTTCCCACTTTATGAAGCGGTAAGCTAACTTTTTGGGCGTTTCCCACTTTATGAAGCGGTTTTTGGGTGTTTTTACTTGTGGGAAGCGCCAAATTAATTTTTAATTGTTTCTACTTGTAGCTCTTACAGTTACCTTGACAATATCTATTATTTTTCTATTTTTTTGAAAAATGTTAATTCATTTTGCGTTTCCATGGCAAAATTCAATAATTTTGAGTTTCCATGAAAAATTAAGTTATCCATTACTATGACGACTATGACAAAATACTTAATTTACAAATTATTACCTATTACCTATTATAAGTGAAGGGACTATGTTTATTTGTCTTCTGTGTAGCTCATATGCTCATTAGCTTACAGCAAAAGGGCGCAGACGTTTAAAAAATCAACCACATTGATAAAAATTGAAATTTGCTAGATTCGTTTTTTAAATCTTAGATTTGCTTTGCGGGCTACGTTTAAGTGAACGCTCATTTGGGCTGATCGGCTTGTCAAATTATAACTGAAGCAAGTAATTTTGTACTCCGGCTCGCTTCCTGTAACGGCTTGGCGATGTTTTTACTTTTACAAAAGCCATTTAAAAACGTCGAAAAATCACTATTTTTCTCTACAAATTAATGTTAAAACGCAATGCAATGTATTCTGCTTCGATTTAAGCAATAATTATTTCACTATGCATAGCAATTTAACATTTCGAAGTGCTGTGTATTAAGTATTATACATGCGTTAGTCAAGGAACGCAGAATTTTGGTTACTGGGGTTACTGGGGTGTAAGGTAACCTCTTCTTAGCATCTTTGGAATAAAATTTAAATTTTTTCGCAGTGGAGCCACTTTCGTTTCTACTTGTTATTGAACATGGAGTCAAATTAGGCAAAAGTGGCTCCACTTCAAAAAAGTTAAAATTTATTTAAAAAGACATGGGAAGAGCTTACCTTGTACCCCATTAACTAATATATATATAATATATAACTAATACTAATAACACAACAATTCACAAGGAACTACGTTCCTTGTGTATTAGCTATACAGGAATAAAGCAAAAAGGTTTGCTTTTTTAAAAACTCCGGCCAAGCAGTACCATTAGCCCGACCTTCGGTCGGTCTAATGACACTTGCTTGCCCTTCGTTTGCGCCCGTTAGCGGACAGGGGAACCGTTTGTAATTCCGGCGGCAAGATGTCTTCATGCAAGATGTGTAACTTCGGCATCTTATATGAAGCGATAAGCTAACTTTATGGGTGACAGGACTTTTCCTGTTGGAAGACAGTTCCAATTGGAGACTATTCCCATTGGAAGACAGTTCTCATTGGAAGACAGTTCCCATTGGAGACTTTTCCCATTGGAAGACAGTTCCAATTGGAGACTTTTCCCATTGGAAGACAGTTCCAATTGGAGACTATTCCCATTGGAAGACAGTTCTCATTGGAAGACAGTTCCCATTGGAAACTTTTCCCATTGGAAGACAGTTCCAATTGGAGACTTTTCCCATTGGAAGACAGTTCCAATTGGAAACTTTTCCCATTGGAAGACAGTTCCCATTGGAGACTTTTCCCATTGGAAGACAGTTCCAATTGGAGACTTTTCCCATTGGAAGACAGTTCCAATTGGAGACTTTTCCCATTGGAAGACAGTTCCCATTGGAGACTTTTCCCATTGGAAGACAGTTCCAATTGGAGACTTTTCCCATTGGAAGACAGTAGCTATTGGAGATTTTTCTAACACAGACTTTACCTATCACAGAATTTTCCCATTACCACTTTTCTAAGACTCATTCCATTACAGGTTTTTCCAGTCGCAAATTTTCCCATCACTACAACTACTACTATACAGAGTATTGTAGTATGACTTTGTATTTGAAACCGCGGGTTAAGACCAAAAAAGTGTCTTAAGGTGATATGGAAGCATTTTCTGATTGGGTAGAATTTCGTCATTTTGAAGTTATGTTACCCTCGTTTGCCAACTTTCTGAAGTTTCCTCGATCATCGACCTAACGTAACCTAACCTTTCCTACTCGTCTTGGATAAATGTTAAATACAAACTCTGTACTGTAGTAGTTTATGAAACATAGCATTGTGATGGGAACATTTGGGGCGGAAAAGTCGGTAATGAGGAAAGTCCTCGATTTGCGATGGAAACAGTCCCAATGGAATAAGTCTTAGACAAAAAAACCTGTGAAAGGAAAAGTGGCGATTGGAATAGTCGGAATGGAAACAGCCGGTAATGGGAAAAGTGTGCAAAGGGAAAACTGTCTTCCAATGGGAAAAATCAGGTAATCAACTTTTTGGGTATTTTCCATAATGTGGAGCGCTAGCCTAACGTTTTTGGTAATATACTTGCGCGAGGCGCCAAGCTTACTTTAAAGGTGGTTTAACCTCTAACTTTTTTTGGCATAGCTAAATTAATATTTTTCAGTTTCTTTTACAAATTTTATTTGACCACGTTCAGTATTTTTGATTTTGTATTAAAAATAATACATTTTTCTGTTTCTACGACAAAAGTTTAAAGTTTCACTTTTTTTACTATGATTGTGATGCGTATATTATTGCGATGTGAGGCGACGTCAGATCATATCCAACCCCCCTTATCCCCTCTCGTCGTCTTAGTTTTATTTTGTTATCTCCAGCTTCCCTTATTTTCTGACGGTGTCCTAATTTATAACATCTTTTTTTGGCGATATCGTAATTTAAAATTAAATACTAATAATAACCTGGTATTTTCTGACAGTATCGTAATTTAAAATTAAATAATCAATATTTATGCTGTTAAATATTAAATTATGCTGTTAAAGTGAATTTCAACAATAAAATTAATTTAATATAAAATTTACGAAAAAGAAATATGAAAGCATTTATTAATCGTACAAATACTCAATCGGAAATGGTATCAATACAATGTGAAACATTGACACAAATTCGATTTTATTGTGCAACGTCCTCGCTGTTTTTCCAGCTGACAATAGTCATTACACTTATCTCTGTCAGGGCAGCCATGATCAGCGTAAACTGAAAATAATTAAAATTAATAAATTATTTTATTCCACAATTTTGACAACTCAAAATAGGGAGATACCCATTTCATTGGTCACTACTAAAGCCAATAGTATGACTGTGGAAACCAAAAAAAATCGCATCAGGAATTTCATGCTCAGTCACAATAAAATCTGTGATCCAGGAATACAGTTGCAACACCTATGATGCAACAAGAAATTATCGTACTTATCACAAATATTTGAGCCACAAACATGTTTATAATAAAGCATTAGGTTTTAAAATGGTATTATAAATATTAAGCCATTTTAAACGTGAATGTAAAGTTTGTCAAGCAATTAAAAACTAAGTTATTTAAGCATTCAATGAACATTTTCAACTACTTACCTCAAAATCCGAAATAATTCTAAAAGTCAAAATAATTCGACAACACTATTTTGTATTTCTGTGTAAAATTCACTGTGTGCCACGATGATAGCAGAAATGTGTAACAAATGCTATTAAAGTAATAGTTATTGCAGCATTAATGACCTTATTGTAATAAATAATAGACATGCATATAAGAGTATTTAAATTTCTTAAAAAGTATTTCTTGATGAAAATAAACTGAACTTTTTTCAAAATAATAATTATATCGCCCCCCTACATCGGAAATGAGCTAACCCATGTATAACTTTTGGTATCTGTAATATGGAATAATTAGTTACCGTTCAGTAATATGTAAAACGCGGCGTAGATTATTCGAAAAAGTATTTAAATGCAATTTTATGATACTTTTTTCACCAAAATCAGCTAAAATTTACTAGGTGAAATGTAATGTTTAAAGTGAAATTATTTAAGTTTTTAATTCATATATGGGTCATCCTGTACTAACAAGACTTTTCGTGGGCAAACCACTCGAAAATGCGGAAAAAGCATTTTCCGACCATTTTGGCCTTATGGTGATTTCAGAAATGAAGAATTTTGTCAGCAGAATCATGTCTTTTACGGATGCGCACCAATTTTTTCGGTGCACCTCTCCAGATGCAAAATGTTTGCAAACGAATTCCTATATTTCTGAAATTAATATAGCAGAATTGGTTGCACAAGCCAATTTTCATGACTACGTTCTGTGGGCCTGCAAAGGGTGTACCTTTTTTTACCACCCAAGTAATTCCACCAAAATATTTATATCCAATGTTAATAATAATGACGTGCGCTTACCAAAAATTGTGCTGTGATAGGGTTCTTAATATGATGTGCATGCAAGAGGAATAAGACAACTGAAGATTTACCTTCCAAAATTCTCAGTATTAATAACTGGTAATACTTATTTGCGGAAAAGCAGTTAGCAGTCGCAATAGAACAATACAAAAGAGTAATTCTCTTTTACATAAATTTGTGATCCAGTCAATTCAGGAAAAGCATAATTAACATTAAATTTCATATACTATTTATTTTAAGCCTATAGGTGTGAACCTCAAAAATAATCTCTTTTCCTCAAGTAAATACATATAGCTAATAAATATTTATGCCGTCTCCAGTATCATTACTCTGAACTGATTGTTTCAAGTTTTAGCACAAATTGCTATTATTATTTCAGTATATTTTTTCCAAGTGGAGTGCAAAATCCTTACTAAACTTGAGCTAAGTGTATTGAAACATTAACTAATTGGATTAAACGTGATATTGGATAAATTTTACCACATAAAAGTAATGTTTAAATGAGATAAAGTGATTAGTTTTTTTGAGATAGACCAATTATTTTTGAGGTGGCTTAAAATTTCCCTTTTTATATTCGGATGAAAGTTGTAATTACAGTCCTATATCCCAACTTAGCAATTGTATTCTATTAACCTTGTGATTCTGCTTTGACTTTAACGAACACATTACTAACAATAATGCAATTATCATAAATTCATTGTTTTCTTCTTTGGAAGCTCTGATGTTATCAATTGTATATCAATTATTCATTGGATATACATTGGACATATAGAGAATAAACATTGAACCAGAATATCACTATCCATAAAACCTTGGTTTTTGATATGCAATAAAAATAAATTGTTATCACGCGTAAGCTGAAAAAGTGGAATTTATTTAACAAGTACGTAAATTAATTTAATATGTCCTTAAATAATAAAACCCTTAAACTAAACATATTTCATTGTTGTGTGAAAAACATTCAGTAGTAGTATACTATTCTATGAACGGGAAATATTATATATTTTTCATGCAAGCAGCTTTTTCTAGCTAAATGTTTTGATTGAGGTATTTATTGAATTTTAAAATTCCATCACTCGAGTTCTACGGCACCAAGTCAGGATGGAATGCCGAATAGTTTGTTTTAGGTGGCACATGAAATGATAGCAGAAAATTAACTTTTGAATAATTGAAAATAAAAACCTTTCACTTAAGAAAATAACAAATGGTATGACGGCTATGTACCCAAGCAAATAGAAAATTGTTCCAAATTTCATATTAAAGCTGACACCGTTTAATTTTTCGTGCATGTTTTCTTCTTCGGTTTGATACAAATATCTTTGAAAATCTATAATACTTTCCCAGAAATAAATCAAACCGGCTTCATTTACATCTTGGACAGCTTTACGTAATTCATTTCGAAAACACCCAGTAAAAATCCAGGATTTTGGGAAATTATCCGCTGGCTCCGTTATTTTTATGCATTTCAATCCTGGGAGGCTTCTCACGATGACAATGAAAGTCGACCACGCATCGTCCTGCGGTACACTGATGAAAAGTTTAGATTTCGTATCCGATAAGCATCGAATGGCAATTAAGAAATATGTTAAGTTTTTAGGATGCCTACTTGCGTCTTCATAAAAAATGAAATCTTGATTTTTCCCCATATTGTATTTGTTAAAAAAAGAATAATATTTCTCACGGTGTAAAGTTTGAGCAATTTCTGTTTTTCCTGTTCGGTTGTCAGTGATGGAAAGTAATTTGTATTTATTGTCAATCAGTTCACCGAAATTCTCCATTCTGTTTGGTTCACTTGTCGCAATTACATCACTGGTAATGTATTCTTCGTAATGCATTGTGACAACCCCAATCATCAACGTCAAAATTCCGAACAGAAAGAATTTACTTTCATTGTGATTTTGTCGGAGAATTACGGAAACTGCTGAAATAATCTGGTTACTTATCATATCAAAAATACTTTTACGCTTTAAGGAACGAAAAATAAGTGCATTGGAGATTAAACAACTGGCTAAAATTGCTGACCATGTACTTATATCAATGGTATCTACCCAAATACACAAGGGAATTTCTTTATAGGATTCTTTATCAATGCAGTAGATAAATGACCATTCTCCTGCTGCTGTTGCATAATAAATTGTCTCCCAATTGTAGGTGTACATATTTTTGTAAAGGTTTTCTTGCAAACGTCCACAAAATTTAGTTCTGTTAATGTGAACGTTCTCTGCGGTGTATACATTCGTGAAATTAAGTTGTGTGGCAATTAGTTCGAAAAGGACTGCACGACCATAGATGCACTTTATCCAGTCATCGGCTCCAAAAAGTAAATACGGAGAAGAATTGCATTGGATCCCAAGTTTATTCAGATTTGAGCTTACTTTGTAATTTGCAGCTTGCATATTCATTTTGTGTAGATGACCATTTAGGTTTCTCCATACAAACTTCATTTGTTGCATTGTTGCCATCTTAACTTCAAGCCGGGCAAATGAATTAGTAAATAAGGACACTGTTAGAATTTCTGATTCGTAATGTGAACCTAAGGAGTGAAACACAACACAATAAATGGGAGTGGTCCATTGTGGCCCCAAGTTATCCAAGAAATTGTGCTGGACTTCTCTGAAATTTAGACTTTTGTAGACCACCAGAGTGATGTCATTTGGACGAATAATTTCCCGTCCAAAATACCTTGAATATTTTGTAAAGTGTTCAATTTCGGTTTCTGGGGGCTCTACAATTAAGATAATATTACACTGTCTATTAGATAAAGTCACTGGATATGTCATTTCATCTTTGTATTTATATTTCCGGGAAAGGTAACGGTCAAATTTTAATGGGTATATCAAAATTTGAGGCTGCACAATTTGTTTTTCGAAAAGAAAATCGATAAGCTCACTACTATATACAACAAAATCTAAATCACACTTTGGAAACCCCAATAATGGTGGATTGTACTTGGCTCCATGAGTAATAATAATGAGGCTAGTAATTTTAATGACCTCTCTTATGTTAATCATAGTCCGCTTGTATGCTTGTAATCCGGTTGAAAATAAACGTAATAAAGTCTCACTGGGTAATAATTTCCACCTGAGCTACTATTTCGGCATTTACTACAGTGTAATTCTGTTTTTTCAAAAACGAGCGCGTCATATTTCATAAAAAGATAGAATGTTGATTTTTGAAACAAAACATTGTGACCTCTGTAATTACGGCATTTGAAAATACAGTCGTATCCAATACCTTGTCGACTCTACGAGATTAAATCAAAAAATAAAAATTTGACTAAGCAATACGTTTGCTTATAATTGTGCAGACTTGATAAGGATGTGATAATTGTAAACATATCGTAGTACTTACTATGCGGTTGACAATATATATTATTCATTACTATCACTATTCTTCAATCAGACATCACACTAACACGAAAGCGGGTATTTCCTGGTTACCAGAGCTGCACAAGTATACACAGTTCATAAAATTACGTGTAAGTTTTTTCACGGCTACAACTCTGGAGAATTCGACTCCTTTTAACCTTGTGGCCAGCTCGTGTAACTTCGCCAGCTAGACGGCGCGTGTATAATGGTTACACCGTAAACCACGAAATATATCCCACGCTTTGTACAATTACACAATATAGGGAATTATTTGGCAAACCGGCATTTGCGTGCATTGGCTAGGCAAACATGTATGCCTGGTAGATTGCACTGGTTCGCACAGCGAAAATTATTTAGCTAGTTTATTTTGATAATTTGAAAATTATTATAGTCAATTTCGGTCGATTTATACTCTCAAAAAATGAATGCCGTTTTCTGACCAAAATCGTAAGAATTTCAAATAATTTCAGTACTACATACTTTACTTCTATTAAAAAAATTCCACATATTATGTAATTGTACCATGCGTGGGATATATTTTGTGGTTTATAATGTAATCATTATACACGCGCCGCCTAACTGGAGAGGTTACACGAGCTAGCCACAAGGTTAAAAGGAGTCGGATTTTCCAGAGTTGTAGTCGTGAAAAAACTTACACGTAATTTTATGAACTGTGTATACTTCTGCAGCTCTGGTAACCAGGAAATACCCGCTTTCGTGTTAGTGTGATGTCTGATTGAAGAATAGTGATAGTAATGAATAATATATATTGTCATTTACAACCGTATAGTAAGTACTACGATACGTTTACAATTATCACATCCTTATCAAGTCTGCACAATTATAAGCAAACGTATTGCTTAGTCAAATTTTATTTTTTGATTTAATCTCGTAGAGTCGACAAGGTATTGGATACGACTGCATTTTCAAATGCCGTAATTACAGAGGTCATAATGTTTTGTGTCAAAAATCAACATTTTATCTTTGTTATGAAATATGACGCTCGTTTTGGTCTTGGGTATATATTTCTGTCATATCTGTTGTTATTTTCTTAATTGAAAGGTTTTTATTTTCAATTGTTCAAAAGTTAATTTTCTGCTATCATTTCATGTGCCACCTAAAACAAACTATTCGGCATTCCATCCTGACTTGGTGCCGTAGAACTCGAGGGATGGAATTTTAAAATAATATTTCTAGCAAAACATTTAGCTAGTAAAAGCTGCTTGCATGAAAAATATAAAATATTTCCCGTTCATAGATTAGTCTATTACTACTAAATGATTTTTCACACAACAATGAAATATGTTTAGTTTAAGGGCTTTATTATTTAAGGACATATTAAATTAATTTTATTAATTAATGCTCTAACTCTACCCTAAATGCCCTAACTCCACCCTAAATGCTCTAACTCTGCCCTAAATGCCCTAATTCTACCCTAAATGCTCTAACTGTAACCTAAAT
>CM036943.2:4977501-5002428 GCA_020352615.2 Yoshiicerus persimilis
ATGACTGAAGCAATTCTATTTTCATCTAGGTGTATGCTTCCCATCTGAATTGTACTCGTCTCTGAAGCTGACATTGATGATGTCTTAAATACATCTTTGCTATTGTAGGACTCAAAAATTCGGTTACAAATGTACGATTTTCCTTCTCCAGAGCACCCAACAAGAATTATTCCCATTTTTCTTCTGAAATCGCGTACAAGTCAACTGTAGGAGGGAAATGAAAGCAAAAACAATTAATTTTAGTACTATTTCTAGGCTAAAATCTAGGTGTAGCCAAAGAAAAACATTCTTACTTGATTATTAGTTCCCAAGTATTCCCAAGTAGGTATTGTGGTGAAATTTCCTTGACAAATGTTTCGTTGTAGAATGTGATCACTGGTCTGTAACAAATAAAAATGTGAAAACTATTTAAATTCGGTTTCTTTTTATATGCTATTTTTTATTGTGGAGGTAAGGTTATTATCATATCCTGTGCTTCAAGTTGCCAAAAAGACCGCTCACAATCTAAAACCCAGCTCTTAACATCATTCAATATAATTAATATTCAACGTTTAATGTTGTATTGTATGACGATGCTTTTTAGAATGTTGTTTTACCTTATCATAAAAAGATAATGCTTTTCAACTGCTGAATTGTGCAGACTTGGAAAATATGTGATAATGGTAAACGCATAGTAGTTCATTCATCATTATCACTACACTTCAATCAGACATGACACAAGCACGAAAGCGGGTAACTCCGACTCTTTTTAACCTTGTAGCTAGCTCGTGTAACCTCTCCAGTTAGGCGGCACGTGTATAATGATTACACCGTAAACCATGAAATATGTCCCACGTTTTGTACAATTACACAATATGGGGTATTATTTTTAGAAGTAAAGTTTGTAGTACTGAAATTATTTGAAATTCTTACGATTTTGCTGAGAAAACGGCATTACTTTTTTGAAGGAATAAATCGGCCAAATTTGAAAACCTACAATTATTAAACTACAATTATTTCCAAATTATTTTATCACAATAAACTAGCCCTTTATACAAAGTAAAGGCGATTTTCACAACATTTCCTACTCCGTATCTGATTTGTATATACATAATTCCATTTTCCTATTATAGTTTTCCTATCTTCTCAGGCATACATGCCTGCCTATCCAATGTACGCAAGCGCCGGTTTGCCCTCAAAAAAAGGAATGCCGTTTTCTCACGAAAATCTTAAGAATTTCAAATATTTCAGTACTACAACTTTACTTCTATTAAATAATACCCCATATTGTGTAATTGTACAAAGCGTGGAATATATCTCGTGGTTTACGGTGTAACCACACGTGCCGCCTAACTGGAGAGGTTCCACGAGTTAGTCACAAGGTTATTTTTTATTATTATTAACAATTATTGATGGTTTTCTCAAGTGAGAGGCAATTCAACCATCAATGTTTTTATTTTGCACTTTAGGATTCACACAATACAATTATTTCATCGTAATTTTCTTGTTGCATTTGTTTACAATTAAAGGAGTGTAATACTATTTAATACGATTAATTTCTAATAATGGTAGTCACAAACATTTATGTCTATAGGTAAATTACAACTATGTTCTTGCTTCATAAGAAGGGATGGAAACATCTCTATCACAAAAATGCCAAAACGAAACGAAATAAAAATTTAAGAGGAAAGCAAAAGTTCCAAATGCTCTTTAATTTGGAATTCTTGGTTTAGCAAGTAAATCAGAATCTATTCGTCATGCTCTGTTCTGATTTACATGCTAAACCAAGAATTCCAAAAACGTTAAAGAGCATTTGGAACTTTTGCTTTCTGAATTTCTTAAACTTTTATTTCGTTTCGTTTTGCCTTTTTTGGGATATAGATGTTTTTTGATATTAATAAATGATGGCTGCCGGGTGCAATGTAAAGAAGATTATCTTATTACTGGCCTTTCACTAGGCCCAAATTATCGCATTGAGTGCGCAAACTTAGGATAACCAAATTTTTATGGGTGGTACATGAACATCTTAGGAAGGTCTGCCATAAGTTATAGAAATGAGGTCTCTTTTGTTTCGGAGATAAAAAATCTTCCGTAAGTGCACTTTTGCTACTTAAATACACGGAGGTCAACTTCTATGGAAAAAAAGTGCCAGAGTGCGCTAAAATAAAATTCTGAAAAAAATATTCGTCACCTGAACTTTTATTTACGAAAGGAGCCTTATTTAAGGAATCCCACAGATTATTTGGCAATGAAAAGTCTTTTGTGCAGAAATCTAATGCTCCATCTTCCACCCATTTCCTTGCCAATCAAATTAGCAAATGAGACTGACGTATTTTTATTACTCGCGTTGCACTAGATGTAACATTTGGTAGTGATTGGTTCAACTGAAAATAAGAGTTTTGTAAAATAAAATTTAGGAAGCTTTCATAGAAGCAAACTCAACGAAGTTGGAGATTAAGTATAATAAGACCAAATAGAAACAGCATTCTTTGCATTTTACATTTAATCTTACATATCTCACTCAGTAGAAAATTAAAATAGCCACTTTCGAGCGGCAGAGAAATGTTTCTAGTAACCTATTCTCTGTTCAGTCGCTACTAAGGGGAAATTCGATGGTGTGAAAAAAATAAACAAACTTGAAATTGAAATGTACATGAATTATTTCATGAATAAATATAATATTAGGTGTAAATACATTGAATTGAGATTGAGATGGTGTGTGCTTACATGAATTAAAAAAATGAAAATACATGAAAATTCGTGGAAGTGTAATGTACATCTATGGTTACCTATACCTACTAAATAATTATGATTTTCTGGTTTTTATTTTGGAAATCCTTATTACCTCTGAAAAAACTACACGTTTTTATGAATAAAAAAATTATAGGGTAGAATTTAACATCAAAATTTCAAACTTTTAGGCTTCTTTATTTGAAAAACTGTAAAACAGTAATGTAATTTGGTTAATACAATTAGCCAATCCATAATTCCAATTATATTTCATGAAATGAGAATGCGACAAGTTAAAGTGGAATAATAATTCTAAATATGTGACAAGAAATTCTTAATTTACAAAGTTGAAATTATTAAAGGCTTGGGATCAAAAATAACATTTTAATAAAACCCCGAATAAAACTGCAATGAGAACAGATATACAATACAAAACAAAATTCGGAGGTAATTGTTTATCCCGTCGTATTTGTTTAATGTTATTATATATTTTAATAAAAATGGATGGAGGTGCGTTTACTTGGGTAACTTTATATTTCGTTATTGTTTTCATGACTCCTGAAACCCACTTAATACAATTCATGTCTTCCCCTTCCATGTCCAAGTCGTAATGGAAAAAGTCTTGTTGTCTTTTACTGTCTTTAATAGCTTCAATTAATTTGGAAATCGCCGAGTTCTTAAAGATCCCCCTCTTGATTGCATATTTTTCCATTCTCTCCTTTAAATCATTTAAAGGGTCGACTTCGTTTATCTTAATTGTGCATTTATCCAGACATACAAACAATTCTGCTGTAAGCAGCAGTCTTTGCCCTTTTTCTATTTTCTCGATTATCAGAAGATGATGGCCGCTGTACCCCAGTGCAGCATTTGTTTGGTGAGCAACCCCGACGCAACCGTATTCGTCATTGACGTATTCTTCGTCAATTAATATTTCCTTTTCCTCATTAATGATATCTACAACGGGGACTACAGATTTATTCGGGAATTTCCGAGAGAATATAAGTTTACAGTTATTCACGAGAAGATATGCAAAATTGCTTTCGGGAATTTCATATTTTTCGTAATTGTATTCAGTACTCAACTTTTCGATCCAAGAATCTGAAATAAAGTTTCCGGAAATGTCCAATACCTCCAGTGTCTTTATTCTGTTACTCAGTGTTTCAATAAACTTCTTAAAATAGGCTTCGGTGAAGGAAATGTAGTTTCGGTCGAGAAATAAATGCTTGAGTTTAGAGTTTGGAATGCGGGAAATTTCCTCCAACAAATTAATTAATCCTCTCCTCGTTATCTGATTGTTGACAGTTTTGTTTGCAAAATAATTTTTAATTGCTTACCAAAATATATTGTGGAATGTCACTGTATTTTTTAAAATTAAATTCTTTTTAATCGTACATTTGGATAGTTTTTTGATTTAATATGGATTGTACTTAATTTACTATACAATACAACAGTTTCAAATTGAAATAATATTTATAAATAGGTAACAAGAAATTCTTAATTATTTAAAACCCTTAAAAATATCGTTGATCGGTATACAGATAGAAATTATCACATTATTAGAGGAGAAAATATTCAGTGCACAAAAGTAATAACTAAGTATATTAAAACTGCAATGAGAACAGGTATGCAAAACAATACAGAATTCGGAGGCAATCGTTTATCCCGTTGTATTTGTTTAATGTTATTATATATTTTAATAAGAATGGATGGAGGTGCGTTTACTTGGGTAACTTTATATTCGGTTACTGTTTTCATGATTCCTGACACCCATTTAATACAATTCAAGTTCTCTCCTTGCATGTCAAGGTCGTAATGGAAGAAGTCTTGCTGTCTTTTACTGGCTTTAATAGCGTCAATTAATTTAGAAATTTCAGAATTCTTAAAAGTGCCCCTCTCTATTGCATATTTTTCCATTCTCTTCTTTAAATCATTTAAAGGGTCGACTTCATTTATCTTAATTGTGCATTTATCCAAACTTTCTACAAACAGTTCCGCTGTAAGAAGCAATCTTTGCCCATTTTCTATCTTCTCAATAATCAGAAGATGATGACCACTGTATCCCAGCTTATTGTTTTCCTGGTGAGCAATTCCGACGCAACCGTATTCTTCGTCAATTAATATTTCGTTTTTCCCCTTAATGACATCTACAACGGGAACTAGAGATTTTTCCAGGAATTTTCTAGAGAATATAAGCTTACCGTTATTCACGAGAAAATAGGCAAAATTGCTTTCGGGAATTTCAAAGACTTTATAAGAGCAGTCGTTTATTAAATTTTCAATCCAGGAATGGGAAATAAAATTTCCGGAAATGTCCAATAACTCCAGTGTGTTTATTTCTTTACTTAGTGTTTCAATAAAATAGATAAAATCGTTCTCCTCAGTGAAGGAAATATAGTTCCCGTCGAGAAATAAATGCTTGAGTTTTGAGTTTTGAATTCTGGAAATGTCTTTTAACAAATTTAGTAATCCTTTGCTTGTTAACTTATTACCTGAAAGAATTAGGGTGTGCACATGGCTTCCAAGAATGAAATCTAGAAATTTATCTGACAAAATATTTACGAAAACACAGTTGTCAGTTATATTAGATTCCGAAAAATCCAAGTGCTGGAATGAGAGCAGAATTGTTTTCAAAGGGGTATCTTCGGTAAATTTCTGGTTAAATAGTGCCTTGATGAATTCAAGTTTAGTCTGATGGTCAAAAAGAGTCTCGTCATCCATTACATCTTGGCAAGTTATTGTTCGCTCCCTCTGATATTTGTTTCCACCATTTCCTAAAGATAGTTTTTGAATTATCTTTTCAATAAATTTCACATTTGTTTTCAGTTTATCCAAATATTTCAAATCCGCTTTAAATGTAAACTTCTTGAAATCCTTGTCTACATTCAGACGAACATTTCTACAACATCGGTCGACTCCAAGAGTAGTAATGCAGTTCTCAGTATACTCGGAGGGAATTTTGTGTTGAGTGTTAGAATGGAAAGTTCCATAGTAAAATAAACCATTGACTATGTAAATGGCTAACCAATCTTGGCTGTAAAGTTGTACACCACAAATTAAATGAAAAAGCTTTTGAAAATTCTGCGGGGTCATGTGTTTAATAAATAGCTCCGGTGAACCAGCTATGTTGGCTCTTAATGCAGAATAAATGTGGTCTCCCAACTGTTCATCAAGGATATTTTTGCAAAGCAATTCTGTATTACTTGCTATCATGCGTTGACTATCAGCAGATGACAAACCAAAAATCTCTAACGTTTGTTGTTTTGGAAATTTCAACTCGAACGTCTTCAACGATAATCTTTGTTCACCGTCGATTCCTGGATTATCATTTTCAATGTCACTTTGAGAAAGATTTTGAAGGGTACCATTTTCTAAACTTGTTTTATAGTTCTTTAGAATGGTTTCCATATCTGGTAATGTTTCTAAATTGTACCGAGTTTTGAAATATTCCGGGTAATCAACCATTTCGGATGTAGGTGTCAATGAGAGTGCAAATTTAACCGTTTCAATATCACTTTCGGATTTTAAATTCGAAACAAGTTCTCTAACAGGCTCAAGTTTTAAGTGATTCAGTAAAACATCAATTTTGCCCTCCAAGGAACAATTGTTATTATTTATTAATGCTCTTATTTGGTTTTCATTGAAACACCTTTTTCTAAATAGAGAGCGTATGGAAGAATTATTACCTCGTCTATTAAAACACATTATTAAGATTCTCTTAAGGGAATGTCGGTCAACTTTCTCTTGCTCTAATAAATGAGAATTGGAAATGCACCAATTCTTCAATATTTCCTCCTCTTGTTTTGCAAGGAACCCACATAAACTTAATTCATGAAGAATAGGATTCAATTTGCAACTAGGCTCTGGAGGATTTTGAATGTAGGTGCAGATACATTGAGATTCACGTTCAGGGATATCTTTACCATGATAGAGATTCAGTAGTGATAACACTGCTTCCTGTTTAACGTCAAGTTGAACATTTTGTTTGGCTAGAAAAATCAATTTTCTTCTGATTTCATCTCTGTCAATCTTAAAAGTGGAAATCCATTCGAAAAGGTTTTTATAAAACTGGAAACCTTTATTTGTTTTTCGATATTCTTTCAAAGTTTTATTCATGTATTCACATAATTTGTCAAACATTCCAGGAGTATTTTTCAAAAACCTTAGGCATTTTATGAAATATCTATTTCCGCTACTTGATTTGACTAACTTCTCTAAGAGACTGCTGGAACTTTTAATTTTTGGTTCAAAAGACCGACACACTTTGAGCAAATCCTTTTCATTTACAAAGTCATGTCTTAAACTGTGGCACATTTTTATTTTTAAATCTCGGCCATTTATCGTATTTGCTATAATATGGATCTTCATTTTCGGTTGCAGCAACAGTACATGCAGATACATCTCAGATTCATAACTAGTCTTCTCTAGAGCTTTGCAAAGTGCGTAAACATAATTTTCGCTCTCTTTGCAATGAGAGAGCTGCTTGCAAAGTAATGAGAATTTCAATAAAGGGGGTGCTTTCTGCGCTTTTATGTATTCTATGAGTTTTGGTGGAAGACACGGTAATCTAAAATTTAGAGAAATTTCTAATTTCTCTTTTAGTATTCGTTCCACAAGCTGAAGGGGTAGTTTTGGAAATTTGTTTATGTTATCAGGATATCCGCAAATAAATTCAAATATTTCTTCGTAAATTTCGTTCGATCTTTTGGATTCCAGATTGCTACATTCAGATAAGCAATTGCAAAGCAGAGGGTAATGGTAGTACCCTAGCAAATCAAATGGATCAGCCTCCAGACAATCAAAGAAAAATGTTAAATTTGAATTTTTGCTTCTTTCCATTTTTTCCATTTTTATCTTACTTCTTTCCATTTTTTCCATTTTATTTTTGCTATCCAAAAGTCCTGCAGTGAATTGAAGAACGAGACTCAGTCTGGGATTGTATTTGTGAGAAGCGACGAAATCTTTTAAGAAACCTGAATCTTCCTCAGCACGACTGACAATATCTAAAGCAGCAAAATACTCACAAATTGTGAGATGGACGAATTCAAATGTGTACCACTCTTTTATTCCATCGTCACCTGAACATTTGTTAACAAAGGGGGCCTTATTTATGGAATCCCTTAGATTATTTTTCAATCCAAAGTCTTTTGTGCAGAAGTCTAATTTTCCATCGTCCACCCATTTCCTTCTCAATCTGCAAAGACTGTGATATAACGCATTGCTTAAATCTTTAGTGAATTCATTCCCAGCTCTTTCTTGAAAACTTTCCCAAAGCTTAGTGAAAAGAATTCCATAAAGTCGTGTCATTGTAAGGGGCTCCTTAAAATGTTCAATGGATTTCCAGCAAAATAAAAATATATCCAACAGAATTGGGATTGAAGTCAGGTCATTAACCAAAGTTGTCGAAGTATAAATGGCTAAGTTTGAAAATTGATCCAAGGAATTGGTTTCAGTCAAGATTTTTCGAGTGTAACGTCGTATATTATCCATGTTGAAACCAGTGACCTCAAAAACTTGGTTAAATTGTTTTACATTACCGTATGCAAATGGTCTGGTTGTTAAAATTACGTTTTCCTTTTCGTAGAACATGTTTACTACGTTTTTAAACCGAGAATATTCTTCGTCTTGCATTAAATGATGAATTTCGTCCCAGCCGTCCAGAATGTATAAAATATTTTTATTTTCATCACACATAAGAGATTTCCAGAACTCTTCGTCTTTTCCACTTGTTTCAAATAATATTCTGATGACATTCCAAGAAATACAATTTAGGTCATTGGTACTTTCTTGCAGATACCTCATGCAATGTGGCTGTTTAAAATTTCTTAATGGGATCCAAATTATATCTGTAAATATGTCTTTTCCAATTTCATTAACGTAAAAGTCGTAGATTATCCGTTTGCATAGGGTCGTTTTCCCAGTCCCAGGACTTCCGTACATTAATGTCCGTTTTTTGTTACAGGAGAAAATATCTTTCGGTTTTATTGTAATTCCCGTTTCTTCGTTAATCCGTCGCCCGATAAATTTCCCGTCCCTCCGATTAAAATTTGCATTAGCTGTAGCTTCCCTGTGGTTTTTTACGTTACCTATTTCCCCGAAATCAATACCTTCTAAATTGACATAGAAGTCTTCAATCCGTAATTTAATCTTGGTGTTTACACTGTTGATTATGCATTTCTTCTTATAATAAGAATCCCACAAATTTCCTTCTGTTGCCGAATTGTCAGACATTTTCTTGAATATATTTCTATGATGAAAATGTCTGTTTTAATACATAGTCCGACAATGGACAGAGATATATGATTCTGTTTTTAATTTTTATGGGGTTTTTAGTTACCAATTTAAAACATACTGTTTAACTTCGATATCAGCTTCCAGACGTTAGTATAAAATTGGATCATTGAGTGGTGAGCTATACTTTCTTCTCAACATCTTATCAATCCAGTATTGTTTTTTGAAGGACGATACTGAAAAGTTACAGACATTTGTTTATTACATAGTAAATCAATTCCACAATTATTTTCGTTGACAAGGAATTACTCTAGTAAAACCTTTAATGTTTTTTTAGATTATGTATTCTGGAACGACAACTGATACTATTACTAGAATGCTCAACAATACCATGAATTTAATTTGTCAATCCTTAACATTAGCGTTTTAAAGAACATCTTAGTACTACAATTATTTGCTCATTAGCAAAATTATTTATTCCCAAGTTACAAAAGCCACGCGACACTTTCCGTTGAAAAAATCTAATTTGCTTTGCATATCTTTACAAATTTCAATATTTCCTAAAACTAAAATCATACAATTATTATACATTTTGTGACTGGGCACAAGAAATTAAATGAATTGTCTGAAAATTGAAAAATGAGATTAAATATCTAGTAGATGCAGCAATTTATCTTCTATAAAATGGCACTGGCCCCATATCTTTAAAAATTTCCTGTGATTTTTAATAAATCTTTGAAATCCCAGCTTTCCATTTGGCATATCAGTTATCCAACAGTAATTCAGCGAGATTAAGAAGCAGAAAGTCTGTCGGAATTAAATCGAAACATGAACTTTTTTATAACTCATATCGGAAATGTAGAAAATCATTTATTATAAATATGTTTCGACCCTCCGAAGTAATCGATAGCGTAGAATTCAAATCTGACAACCGCTATGTCGTATCTCTAACACCCCACGATATAGGGGGTATACCTTACATATGGGAAATATAAAAATTCATTTATTTTAAATATGCTTCGACTCTCATGGTAATCGATAGCGTAGAATTCAAATCTGACAACCGCTATGTTGTATCTCTAACACCCCACGATATAGGGGGTATACCTTACATATGGGAAATATAAAAATTCATTTATTTTAAATATGCTTCGACTCTCATGGTAATCGATAGCGTAGAATTCAAATCTGACAACCGCTATGTTGTATCTCTAACACCCCTCGATATAGAGGATATACCTCACATATCGCAAATATAAAAGTTCATTTATTTGACATATGCTTCGACACTCCCGGGTAATCGATAGCGCAGAATTCAAATTTGGCAACCGCAATGTCGCAACTCTAACACCCCTCGATATAAGGGGTATACCTCACATATCGATAATTTATATTATCGATATAAAAATTATTTATATTAAATTCATATTAAATATATCATATTAAATTTATTATTTTGCTGCGCCAAAGACATGTACAATAGTGTTTAGTGTTTTGTTCATATTTCTAAATATATTATTTCGCCGACTATGGCATTTTCATGTTAGTTTGTCTTTTCTAGTGTAATCCTTGTATTTGGGCCGTTGAGCGCCAATAATTATTACTTTTGAATGATGCATCTTTTCTTATAGTGTGTATGTTGTATGTTCGTTGAATCAATCAGTTCATGTTCTGCTGTGTACCAAGGCGTGCACGCACATTTTCTCCTCTTCAAATAATTAAATAAAATTGTGTGTTTTCAGTTTAAATAGTAATCCCCTTGATCCCCGATTCACTTATTTTTTGGCTTTACCCCAGTAGGAAGCTAGGAACTCGTAGTGCCACTATCTAGATCTGCTAGTTAGTATTTTTAAGTGACGATTAGGGACAAGGGACGAGGGTGCACCTAGGCATCAACGTGTTAGCTCCTGGAACTCGAGGCTCACCGTCAATCGAAGACGGAAGACTAGTACGAGACAAAATCAGTTGTCACACCCTATATCGAGGGGTGTTAGAGATACGACATAGCGGTTGTCAGATTTGAATTCTACGCTATCGATTACGTCAGACAGTCGAAGCATATTTCAAATAAATGAATTTTTATATTTCCGATATGTGAGGTATATCCCCTATATCGAGGGGTGTTAGAGATACGACATAGCGGTTGTCAGATTTGAATTCTACGCTATCGATTACGTCAGACAGTCGAAGCATATTTCAAATAAATGAATTTTATATTTCCGATATGTGAGGTATATCCCCTATATCGAGGGGTGTTAGAGATACGACATAGCGGTTGTCAGATTTGAATTCTACGCTATCGATTACGTCAGACAGTCGAAGCATATTTCAAATAAATGAATTTTTATATTTCCGATATGTGAGGTATATCCCCTATATCGAGGGGTGTTAGAGATACGACATAGCGGTTGTCAGATTTGAATTCTACGCTATCGATTACGTCAAACAGTCGAAGAATATTTCAAATAAATGAACTTTTATATTTCCGATATGTGAAGTATATCCCCTATATCGAGGGGTGTTAGAGATACGACATAGCGGTTTTCAGATTTGAATTCTGCGCTATCGATTACCCCAAGAGAGTGTGCTTTCTTATTTATATTTTTTGAAGTATATAGTAGAACATTTAATGATTTCGGTAGTGAATTTCCAGGGTGTTTGGTAATAACAGTTTGTAAGTGGCATAGTTTTTGTGAATGGTTAAAATGAGTTGGATGGCTTTAGGTGCATTTATCTTTGTACGTAAGTTTAGTACAATTCATTTAAATTCTTGTGCCCAGTCACTTATATGTATTAATTGAAAGAACTCCTCGACCTGTAGTAATTCGTGTTTATTACTCAGATACGACCGCACCCTAAAAATACTGAATTAATAATTGCAATAATTAGATTAAAATATGAGGTTCTGACCTGCTATTTATGTTTCCTAATATTAGGACAGAATGTGGAAGAAAAGTAGATTACGTAATACAATATCAACATTTATTTGCATTTATTTAAGTAACAGTTGTACCAAGAAAAAAGTTGTGAAATAAAATAAATTTGACTACAAGAACCAACACTTGGGGAAAATTAATTTTTACCGATGCGATTTAACTGCGGTCACGTGACTTGCCAAGTAAAAACACTTGTGCTCCACATTGATTTTCAGCAAATGAGATGAGACTAACGCATTTTTATTAATTACACGCGTTGCAAATGGATGTAATGTAACACTTTTGCAAAATGAGATTTAGGAAGCTTCAAAGAAGCAAAGAGTTGAAGAATATGTCTATTAAACACAATTAGAAACAGTATTCTTTGCTTTATACATTTAATCTAACATATCTCCGTAGAAAATTAAAATAGTCACTTTGGACCGGCACAGAAACGTTTCTAGTAACAAATCCTCTGTTTAGTCGCTAGAAAGGGGAATTCGATGGTGTGATTCACAAAACAACCACGAAATTGAAATGTACATGAATGATTTCATGAATAAATATAATATATTATTAGGTGTAAATACATTGAGATGGTGTGTGCTTACACAACTTAGTAAAATGGAAATACATGAAAATTCATGGAAATGTAATGTACATCTGTGGTTAACTATGCCTTCTAAGTAGTTATGATTTTCTGGTTTTTATTTTCAAAATCCTTATTACCTCTGAAAAAACTACACGCTTTTATGAATAAAAAAATTATAGGGTAGTATTTAACATTAGCATTTCAAACTTTTAAGCTTCTTAATTTGAAAAAGTGTAAATGAGTAAGAGTCATATACAGTACACTTCATGAAATGAGAATGTGACAAGTTTAAATACAATAATAATTCTTAATATGTAACTAGAAATTCTTAATTGCAAAGCGATATTATTAACTAAAGGTTTGGGTTCACAAATAACCTTTTAATAAAATCCCGAATAAAACTGCAATGAGGACAGATATACAAAACAAAATAAGATTCGGAGATTGTGCACCTATCCAAGCGTTCCACAAATAATTGGATAATACAGATAATTGGATAAAATGCCCAGATTTTTCGGTTTCATGCCAGGGCGACGCAGCGTTTTCACTGAAGAAATTTTTAATTTGTTACTGCCACTGATTTTTAAAAGACGTAGCTTAACTTTGCTTTAAAATCCATTTACCATGTTTTTAAATTGAGCTGTATGACAAATATTCGCACGAAATATGGTATCCATCGAAGTATCACACAATAGTTTTGCAGAGTTGACATAAATAAGGGTAATGGTATACCATGAATATTATATGTACAGGTGCAGATTCCAAAACTATAACGTATGTCAAGTTCATGAATACAAATACAAAGCTTTCGTGTTGATCATTAATTCAGTTTTATTATGGCACACTTCTCTGATTACAAAATACAGCTTTCCTCATCCTAAATATCATGTAGTACACTTTATGAATTACAATATATTAATGTTAGCATACCTCAGTCAGAAATTGTCAGCCTGACTGCAACCGCTGCGTGTACAGGCCTGCAAATATGTTAATTCAACAAATGTTCCTTTAACATATTATCTTCTTTAAAAGATTTTTAATTTGTACTTTCAGATGGCAACGCTACTCAAGCATTCATTACATTGCAATTACAATTAAGTCAGTCTGACTTACGTGAAAGTCAACGAGGAACTCTAGAACTTTCAGTTGGCAAGTCACGGGAAGGAAGTTAAATCGTATCGCTAAAAAGCAATTTAATTAAGTGTTGGCTGTTGTAGTCAAAACAGTGTTTGTTTTACACCTCATTTCTGAAAACTGCTGCTACTAAATACTTGCAATAAGTACTAAATAAGTGTAAGTAAAATTTATATATTGTATCTACATTTTCCCCTCACTATCCCGCTTTAATATATAGAAACAAAAAACACGGCAAAACCACAGGTGAAACTTGGGGGATCGCGATCCGATCTATTTTACTTACTCTAAAAATTCTGACTATCCGATCCGATCTTGTCTATCAAAAAAAATTTCGCGATTCGATCCGATCCAATTGTTACGATATGGCTTTATTAGGGGACGATTTTGATGTCCTTTGAGCTTTTTGGTGGCTCCTTTGACATGAGATGAGAAACGGGATGAAGTCTTATGGTGTGTGAGTGATGAAACTCTTGAGAGTAAATAATAAGTAATGACGAATTTAATAGAAAAGAATAAAGATTTATTTGATTTAGATTTTAGAAATGAATAACTCAATAAGCTGAGCTGACCACAGAGTTGTGATGCTCAGTACAGATTTTACCAAAGTATTTATACTAATTTTACAAGGTTGACTTAAGGGTACATTGGATTTTAGGTACTTGAGAGTGGAAAACATGTTTACAATGCAGAGAGGTTGTTGATGACAAGAGAGAGTAAATTTACCTTGAACTGTAGGAAAGTTGTTACTAAACTAATACAATGAGAAAAATAGAGTTGAACTAGTTTGTCCACCAATCTTGTCCATCAAAAAAAGGATCTTATCCGGGACAGGTAATCTTGGGCCTACAATATCATGCCGTGTTTAAAAACTTAGGGCTCTGAGATTTTTAACAAAGCATTATGGACATCCTAGGCGTAATATATCATCGAATTGGAGATGAGTTCTCTTTAGTATCGGAGATAATACCGTCGAAGTGAAGGCAACTTTCCCATGTAAAATGGCTGTGCTTAGCGCATTTATGACAAAACGGGGTGTGTTTAAAATTTTAGGAATCTGAAAATTTGGTATCCAGTAATTCATATATTTTACAACTTATTTTGAAACTTTCAGAAATGAGTTCTCTTTTGAATTTAAGTTATTTGGATTTTAATTTCAAAAATCTTAAACTTTTAAAAGTTTACATGTATAAGCCATGTAAAGCAACGGTAAATGTAATGCAGTCATGAGCGTATAATGTTGTCATAGGTTTTATGATGACTACATAGTATTGAGTAATGTGACTAAGGGCCTTACTATAAGCATTGACTTAATCTTAAGACTGACTTAAGATTCGAATTACCATGACGAGGACCAATCAGCGATTTTAAACCCAATCTTAAGTCAGTCTTATATTTTAAGTCAAAGCTGAGAGTAAGGCCCTAAAATATTACGAAATAAAGGGCCTTACTCTCAGCTTTGACTTAATCTTAAGACTGACTTAAGATTTGAATTACCATGACGAGGACCAATCAGCGATTCTAAAACAAATCTTAAGTCAGTCTTATATTTTAAGTCAAAGCTGAGAGTAAGGCCCAAAAACATTTAACCCTTTTTTAAGATTTCATTTATTCAAACACAATCTGACGTTCTGAAAAAGATTTTCTCTTTGCGTCTGTTCTAAAAAGTAATTCATAATCAGGTTGAATTTGTGATTGTTAGAATAAAATCATTAACTTCAGATATTTTTGCAGACGTTGCAATTTTTCAGTAATCAGTTTATGCAGATATAGCTTTTACAGATAGATATTTACCATTGTTTCAAAAATTAATAAGCATCACTGAAAAGTAAGATATATCCAAAATAACTATTAACTTTTTAACTATTGCGTCCCATTCTTACCTAGTGCTATGTTGCCCTATTGTAAATTATGGCTATTTTTAATATTAGTGTCCGATCGGCATTATTATTGTGTCACATGTCATCGTCAAATTCCCAGTCGGAAAGATTGTCACAGTGTCCAAAGTCCGAAATGCTCGATGTTTGTTGAAAACTATACTGCCTATCGTAAAGAAAATTTCAACGAGGATCTTAAAATTAAAGAAGGATTTGTCTGCTCAAAGTGCCATATGACACTCACTACTGGAATCTACAAGAATATCAAGGTAAAGAAATGTGGTCAGGTCAGGGAATATGAAATGGGAGAAATGCCAGTAACGATATATGCGGACAGTCAGTCAACTGTGGATTCACAAGCTACAACCGTTTATGACCACACCCAGGTTGAAGATGATCAAGAGATGTTTGAAGTGGAAAGTAACGCGTCTAATTCTGCCACATCTATTTCGTCTTTTTCTTTTGACGAATCAAGGCTATTTAAGCTGCCAAATGCAGTAACCCGAATTTCAATACAGTCGTGTGTAAAAACTGAAAGATACTGCTTCATATGTAAAAAAATTGTAAAAACTCGCGCTCCACAAGCAGCAATACGGGATTTATGGTATCGAAGAGATATCCTAATTGATCTGGATAACAGATGCTGCAGAAGTCATCTAAACGAGAATCTTTGCTTCAGTGCTGACGTTCTGGAAACCATCGCGGCAACAAAGTCGTACGTTGATATGAATTCAGATGACATCAAACGTGTTTTCCAAGCCTTTCAAATTGCACCTGAAATTCGTCCGAAATCTACTGTATCATTTAATGAATATTCAAATTACACTAGTGATGACTATCATCAACTAACTGGTTTGTCCAAAAAGTCATTTGATCACATGTACAGTTTGATAAGTTCTCAACTACGTAGTAGCCCTAACCGGAGTAAAAGAGATGCGCTTGGAATATTTCTCATGAAAATTCGAACCAATTTATCCCAGGCAAGTTTGGCTATACTATTTGGAATGAGCTAACAGTCGCGAGTAAGTGAAAAATTCGAATCTGTAAGACTGGCACTAGAGAAGATTTTCGTCCCAAAGTACTTCGGATTTGGACACCTAAGTAGAGAGGATTGTAAAGCTCATCAATCATCTTTCATTCACACTATTTTTGGGGCTCCCGAATCAGCTCTGTGTGCATTAGCGGATGGAACTTACCTGTACATCCAGAAACCGTCCGATCACGAGCTACAGAAAAAAACATTCTCTGGCCATAAGAAGAGAAACTTACTGAAGCCGTTACTAATAAGTTTTCCAGACGGATATATACTCAGTTGCGAAGGACTGTATTTTGCCGATGGATCGAACAATGATGCTACCATTTTGAAATCACTGGCTCAAGTAGAAACCGAATTTTCAAATTTCTTTCAAAAGGAAGACTTTTTTATACTGGATAGAGGATTCAGAGACTGCATTGAAGATTTAGAAAACAAAGGATTTAATTGCTTCATGCCGAACTTACTAGCCAAAAAGCAAATGCAATTTACGACTTTAGAAGCGAACGAATCTAGGAAGGTTACAATAGGACGTTGGATGATTGAAAATGATAACTCAAAGACGAAAAAGTTCAAAATGGTTGACGATGTCATTGCCGTATCCTATATCCCTAAGCTAGGATCTATTTACCGCATAATATGTGCTATCATTAATGCTTACTCGCCACCGACTCTAAGAGATACGGAAGAAAACATGATGATCGCAAATCAAGTGCTAAATCGAATGAACCAAGAAAATGATCTGCAGGATAAAGTTGAGAACGTGTGGCACCTGGAACGGAAAATAACATTCTGGGAGCCTGTTACCAAAGATTCTGTTACGGATTTTCCTGTTCTGCCCCCAGAAAACATGAAAGCAATAACTCTCGGATGCTATCAAATAAAACAAGCCTCATTATATACCCGTCGACATTTGAAAGAAAATTCGGAATATGTCATTTTCATCCACAAAGAAATGCATGGTCTCATCAAAGGAAAAATTGAATCTCGGTTTACAGCAGGAAAAGCTCACAACTTATGGATTCAGTATGATAAAGAAAAACATGGTGAAGATGCTATCACTGGATACCTCTGCAAATGTCGCGTCGGGGCTCGAACAGTAGGATGCTGTAGCCATGTGGCATCTGTCATTTGGTTTCTAGGATACGCGAGACACCAGGAACAAGATTTAATTAGGAAACACATTGGATTATCTGACAACATATTGGATGCTGCATCAATATTGGAACGACAATTAACTTATTAATTTAATTAATTAAGTCTAGATGGAGAGGATCACGATAACTAGTTCTGCTGTGTAACTGTCTACAGTTCTTGTACAATCATTAAAAAATTATTTTTACTGTGTTATGTTCTATTAAAGATTTTGTCTCGTTAAATGTTTTATGACTTTTTCCTTCAAGTTTCTCCGAAAAGTTTTTTAGACATAGACATAAATTACCTTCGAGAGAAAACTTAATAGATTAAGAATTGAATAGAATCATAGTTTTCAAATATTTGTTGCAAGTACATTTTCAGAGTTCTAAATTTTTCAAAGCAAAGGCAACTTGGATATTTGCCAATAGTTTGTAAAAGAATAGTAATGATAGAGGACATAAGTTCCAAAAACCTAGACATTATGGTACTAGTGAAATGAGTTTTCAAGTCAAAAAGCTGTGTCCAAAATATTTGTCACTGACAAAATGAATGTTGTCATTTCAAATAAGGTCGATATAAATAACAAATTGATTAGCCAAGTTGCAAATAAAAATGTCGTCAACGAGCATTTACCGAGCGAGTGAAGATTTACCAACAGCACTTATTGCTGCTCAACAGATCGCGCATTTGTAACCATGAACAGTTTTGGTTATTAGGTTCCGTCTATGGCTACTATTTAAAATAATTTAAAATGCTTTGGATTTTTAGGAAATACTTTGGATTTGTTGGCTATTCTTATTTATTAGAAATATTTATAATTTATCTAATGCTTCAAATATATACGAAATACGTCTAATCATTTGAAACTCTTGATTTACCGGAAATACTTTGCATTTATTCGAAATACTTTGAATTTATTCGAAATACTTTGAATTTATTCGAAATACTTTGAATTTATTCGAAATACTTTGAATTTATTCGAAATACTTTGAATTTATTCGAAATACTTTGAATTTATTCGAAATACTTTGAATTTATTCGAAATACTTTGAATTTATTCGAAATACTTTGAATTTATTCGAAATACTTTGAATTTATTCGAAATACTTTGAATTTATTCGAAATACTTTGAATTTATTCGAAATACTTTGAATTTATTCGAAATACTTTGAATTTATTCGAAATACTTTGAATTTATTCGAAATACTTTGAATTTATTCGAAATACTTTGAATTTATTCGAAATACTTTGAATTTATTCGAAATACTTTGAATTTATTCGAAATACTTTGAATTTATTCGAAATACTTTGAATTTATTCGAAATACTTTGAATTTATTCGAAATACTTTGAATTTATTCGAAATACTTTGAATTTATTCGAAATACTTTGAATTTATTCAAATTACTTTGAATTTATTCAAATTACTTTGAATTTATTCAAATTACTTTGAATTTATTCAAATTACTTTGAATTTATTCAAAATACTTTGAATTTATTCGAAATACTTTGAATTTATTCGAAATACTTTGAAGTTTCTTCCAAAATCTTCTAATATAATTGAAATACATCTAATTTGTTCGAAATTCTTCTAATATCTTCGAAATACTTCTAATTTATTCGAAATTCTTTTAATATATTTTAAATACTTTTAATTTTTTCGAAATACTTGGGTTTGTTGGAAATACTTCAAATTCGCATTTAAAGCTGTTTATGATGTCCCAGGATCTTTTAACAATCGTTTTGGTCCATTTGCACTAGCCTAAGAACTTGTCTTAGGGTGTGAGGACATTTGTAAGATCACATAATTTTTTTATTTATCAAGGTGACATTTGGAATATTTTTGGTCAAATCACAGACAGACAGACTAACAGTCGTTGTGCATAAAGGGACGTAACAGCTGCCTAATAGAAATACGCATGGGGCATTGTGAATGGCAGTTAAATGCGATCGCTTTTTCCAACAGCGCGTAATGTGAATTTACTCTTAATTAATATTTATTTGTGTAGTAGTAAAAGATTTTTTCATTTGAAAATCAAGAGTAATTAGTTAAAACTACAGTATATTAGATTTAAAAGCTATATTTTTTACTATTTTTAAGTTACATGATAGAGGAAGCCTCCGTGGTAGTCATAATTTATATTGCTTTTTTGTAATAAAACTATTTTGAAAACGTAGCAATTTGTGTACTACAGTGTAGTTTGTTTTGTCAAATGTCATTTTCCAAAAAAGACAATTCCATTTCGAAAGGGTTAACGAAATTGCATGAAGATTTATTATGAACATATGGCAACTAAAACACACGTGAAAATTAGTCATGTAAATCTTCGTAGCCCATGATCTCTAATGGGATTTCTATTGCCAATGGCCCAGGCTTATACGTTGTTACCGGATACCATTCTTTTCGCGATCCGATCTTGTCTATCAAAAAAGTCTCACCTCATATGAAATGATAAGAATTGGATGAATAACACTGGTTATGTTTAGATGTAAAACAATTTATTTGGATAACCAAAGTTAAGCAATTACTGTGCTTCCAACGAGAGAGTTTGCACTTGTTCACACTATGACCACCTAGAAACCCATTGGTGTTATGTGTACTTCCGGGCGGTCCTACTCATATTATGAACAAATGCTTATTTTTCAATCCTTAATATTGGTGTTTAAAAAAGTCCTAGTTATTTGCTCATTTGAAAAATTATTTATTTCCAAGCCCCAAAAGCCATAAAAAAACACTATGTTGTAAGAGACTAATTTTTTGCATCTTTGCCAATTTCAATATTTCCTTCTTCAACGAAAAGCTTACATTTATTAAACATTTACCGCTTTAGATGTATTAATTGAAAGAACTCCTGTTTCTTTTATGTATGTAACTACGACTGACTGTGAGAGAACTGCAGATTACGTAATACAATATCAACATTTATTTGCGTTTATTTAAGTAACAGTCGTGCCCAGCAACAAGTTGTGAAATAAAAACTATTTCGACTACACGAAACCAAAACTTAGAAGGAAATTGACTTTTACCGTCACGATTTAACTGCGTTCACGTGACTTGCCAAGTAAAATCTCTTGTATTCCACATTGATCTGAAGCTAATGAGACGGGCTATTATTTATGGGTGCTATTTAACTGCACAAATAAATTAATGAAACGCACTAATTGTATTATTGACGGTCACAAATAAATAGGAAATGCACATATCATTATTGAATTGCACATAAATATGAAATCCACATATAAAATATTAAATCCACAAAAAAAATATTAAATCCACATAAAAAATATTAAATCCACATAAAAAATATTAAATCCACATAAAAATTATGAATCCCATACAGAGGCGGCTTGAGGTACCCGCGAGACCCTAGGCGAGAATCCTGTCCACTTGCAAAACTGTATACCCTATTTCTAGGTTGACAATATTCGTCCACCCGAAGTGAAAGAGATATTTATTAAGAGATATCAATGCGCAATTTTTCTGCAAATCATTAAGACTAGCTATTATCGCGGGGAGCGCAAAATTTCTTAACAATAGAAAGTCAAATAATGGAAAGAAATTTCTATACACGCAGCGCAATTTTTTTAGCATTAGAAAGTCAAACAATGAGAAGGAATCTCTACACGCGCAGCGTAATTTTTTAGCATTAGAAAGCCAAATAAACCATTGCAAAACGGATATAAGACAGTAGCGGAAGCAAAACAAATGTATTTATTCAAAATATTTTGAATTTACTTGAATTTATTAAAAATATTTTGAATTTACATGAATTTATTCAAAACATTTCGAATTTATTTGAATTTATCAAAACATTTCGAATTTACTTGATTTTATTCAAAACATTTCGAATTTACTTGAATTTATTCAAAGCATTTCGAATTTACTTGAATTTATTCAAAGCATTTCGAATTTACTTGAATTTATTCAAAACATTTCGAATTTACTTGAATTTATTCAAAACATTTCGAATTTACTTGAATTTATTCAAAACATTTCGAATTTACTTGAATTTATTCAAAACATTTCGAATTTACTTGAATTTATTCAAAACATTTCGAATTTACTTGAATTTATTCAAAACATTTCGAATTTACTTGAATTTATTCAAAACATTTCGAATTTCCGATTGACACCATTTTTGAAAGATGACCTACATTTTGTCCCTAGAAGGTCCACTGAAAGTTTCATCAAAATATTTCAAAGCGTTCTTGAGATATTGCATATACTCACTAACTACCTAACTAACTAACAGACAGACAGACAGACAGACAGAAAGACAGACAGACAGACATCCCGAAAACATACAGTAGCTTTCCGCTACTGAATAATGAAAGAGCTCAGAGTGACGTTTTTTTAACATTTGACATCACTTCTGTATAAAGAGAGGTCTTAGAAGAATAAAAAATTACCAAGTATAGTCTCTGAAGAGAGGTGAGCAGTTTCGACCTCTCACTCTCACCTCTTTTTTCCAAAGCCTACCTCTCCTTTTGTAAAACATTTTCTCACTTACTCCTTTCAACTCTCAAGTACACGTGACCGTGACTCTCATCTCTCACTCCAAAATGAGAGGTGAGGTGAGAGATATTTTCGCCCTAAATCATAAGTAGTGGTGGCTCTCAATATGTTTCTGCAATTCAATATTTATGCATTCCTTCATAATTGTCAGCTGGCTGTCATAATTTACTTTATATATGTATTTCATTATCTATATGTGCAATTCAATATCTATATGTGCAATTCAATATCTATATGTGCAATTCAATATTTAAATGTGCAATTCAATATTTATATGTGCAATTCAATATTTATTTGTTTCTTTGTTTGCATTTATATGTGAAGTGCAATAATAAATTTGTTACGAGTAATATAACCCATTATTTATTAGTCTCGCTTCAGACGAGAATTATGGTTCAAATAAAAGTGAGACAATTTTCGTAAAATGAGATTTAGGATTAAAATGAAGTAAACGCAATTAAGTCGGAGACTGAATCCAAGCATATATGGAGACAATACTTGTTCTATTTTAAATTTAATCTAATGATCTGGAATTGTTAATAATTAAAATGTATAATTATAAAGTATTTAGATATATCATATAGTTAAAATGCAACTGTTGTCTCTTACTGCACATAGCAATCCGGCCCGCTGCGCATGAGGGAGGAGTGCACCAGGAGTGCTGTGCAGTGAGAGCTCAATAAACGTGAGCTACGGCTACACGCTACACTTGCACTCACTCATTTTTCCATTCCACCTGCACCTCTCTAATTACTATACACGTAGTATGTACCGTGCCCTGTTCATCTGTAGTACAGCATGAAGCATGACACAGTCGCAGGTAGGGTAAAGTGGAGCTAGAGAGGATCTGGCGGGTGGAGCTAGAGAGGATCTGGCGGGTGGAGCTAGAGAGGATCTGGCGGGTGGAGCTAGAGAGGATCTGGCGGGTGGAGCTAGAGAGGATCTGGCGGGTGGAGCTAGAGAGGATCTGGCGGGTGGAGCTAGAGAGGATCTGGCGGGTGGAGCTAGAGAGGATCTGGCGGGTGGAGCTAGAGAGGATCTGGCGGGTGGAGCTAGAGAGGATCTGGCGGGTGGAGCTAGAGAGGATCTGGCGGGTGGAGCTAGAGAGGATCTGGCGGGTGGAGCTAGAGAGGATCTGGCGGGTGGAGCTAGAGAGGATCTGGCGGGTGGAGCTAGAGAGGATCTGGCGGGTGGAGCTAGAGAGGATCTGGCGGGTGGAGCTAGAGAGGATCTGGCAGTTGGAGCTAGAGAATTACTCCACCTAGCTCCACTTGCTTCACCTAGCTCCATTGCTCCACCTAGCTCCATTTGCTCTACCTAGCTCTATTTGCTCCACCTAGCTCCATTTGCTCCACCTAGCTCCATTTTCTCCACCTAGCTCCATTTGCTCCACCTAGCCCCACCTAGCTCCATTTGCTCCACCTAGCTCCACCTAGCTCCATTTGCTCCACCTAGCTCCACTTAGCTCCATTTGCTCCACCTAGCTCTATTTGCTCCACCTAGCTCCATTTGCTCCACCTAGCTCTATTTGCTCCACCTAGCTCCATTTGCTCCACCTAGCTCCATTTGCTCCACCTAGCTCTATTTGTTCCACCTAGCTCCATTTGCTCCACCTAGCTCCATTTGCTCTACCTAAGTCCATTTGCTCCGCCTAGCTCCATTTGCTCCACCTAGCTCCATTTGCTCTACCTAAGTCCATTTGCTCCGCCTAGCTCCATTTGCTCCACCTAGCTCCATTTGCTCTACCTAAGTCCATTTGCTCCGCATAGCTCCATTTGCTCCACCATCGTTGTAGTCGGCGCACGCCATGTACTGTACCTTCTACATTTCATTCAGCAAATATTTGTACGTATTTTAATCTTGGCAATAAACTTTACGTTTATTACGGCGAAATTGATTTCCCTATGGCCTAAAAATCATCTTTGAGAAAAAATAATTTTGGTTTGGCGCTACGAATCTTTTGCAATCCAGTCACATTTCATAATTTATCCCGTTCGAAGAACGGGTGGTTTACTAGTGTACATATATTATTTGATAAACATTCGCAATATTAGGTGTAAATACATGATGGTATGCTTGCATAAATTAATCAAATGGAAATACAAGGAAATTCGTGGAAATGTACATCTGTGGTTAATTCAAGGTAAATGTGGTTTAGGCATTCTATTTACAATTTCAAAATGGCAATTATTCAGTTATATATCAGTTTTATTATTAGATGATATTCAAATATTACATTTCACTAATAATTTATAAACATCTGAACAATAAGCATTGGTATAGTAAAAAATGTTATTTTAAGAAAAACTCAATTTCCCTTTCGTTGATAAAATCTTTAGTTTCATCAAATCGAATTCGATAAACATTTTGGTATCTGAGCCACTGTTGCCGTTCGGAAGTCACAGGGATTTTTTCCTCAACCGTTCGAATATCCGTGACCCAGCGCACTTTATCTCGCTTAGCAATAACCTTCGTGCCCAACCATCTTCCTACATTGCCATCCCATTCTTCGCCAACAACTCTGTTTCCACTGTGATCAATTGTTTTTGTGATTGTCTCAATTGTTGTTACCACAACGTTTTTAACAAACCTCTCTTGAATGGGGCCGATTTCATCCTTTTCGTAGCAAATGTCAGGAACGGCGATATTTTGAATGGTGAACTCAGGGAGGTTCATCCACTGTTGAACCAAATTCTTGATTTCCACGTCAGTCGGGCGGACAAAAATGTGACAGACATTTGCATCTGGATTTCCAGTCAGTTTTTTTATGTGTTCAATATCCTTCTC